>JAMDHS010000019.1:0-278940 GCA_029717555.1 Peribolospora baueri
CAACGTTGGTGATCTTATTGAGCTTGCCACCACCACCGCCTTGCGCGGGAGGGCTGGCGGTGGTACCGCTGCCGGATTTACCGAACCCGAACCGGGGGAACTCGAACGCTCGCTCTTCGAGGTCGCGCTGATGCGGCTGCTGACCTTGGGGCTGCTGCTGCTGCTGGAGCTGGCCCATGCCAGTGGCGGCTTGGGCGCCGGTGGCGGGACCAACGTTGGTGTTGACGTTGGTGGGGTTCTGGTGCGATCCGAACATGTCCATACCGGGGACCAGACGCTCTTCGAGGTCGCGCTGATGCGGCGGCTGCTGGCCTTGGGGCGGCGGCTGCTGGCCTTGGGGCGGCGGCGGGGGCTTGCTGAAGGCGCCTACCAAGGGGAAAGCCATGGAGCCAAGCATGGCAACGTTGGTGATCTTATTGAGCTTGCCACCACCACCGCCTTGCGCGGGAGGGCTGGCGGTGGTACCGCTGCCGGATTTACCGAACCCGAACCGGGGGAACTCGAACGCTCGCTCTTCGAGGTCGCGACGGTACCCCTGGCTGCTGCTGCCGCCGAAAAGGCCGCTTAGCGGGTTCCCCAATAGGGCGGTGCCCGCGACGCCGAGGGCGGCGCCGCCCAACAATCCTTTCGAGATACGGCGCTTGGAAGGAGGGGCGGCGGCGGTCTGCTGGTCGGCAGGCGGGGGAGGAGGAAGGGCAGTCTGAGCGACGGCGCCGGTCTTGACGTAGACGCACGTCTCTCGTTGCTGGATGGTCTGGGCCTGAGCGCCGGTCTGGACGTGAACGCAGGTACCGTCCCTGCGAGTGTTGTACGGCACCGGGGCGCCGATGGCGGACGAGGCCAAAAGAGCTGCGGAGACGACAGCGACCTTCATATCGAATGGGGGGGATGGGGGGAGGGGGTAAAAAGGTAAAAAAAAGATAAAAAGAGTAAAGTAAAAAGGGGGGGCGGGGTCAAGAGCGTGGAAGTCGAAAAAAGGACGTGTGTAGGCCAGCTACGGGGACGAAGGTAAGGAAGAGCAAGGAGAGTCAGCACCAGGCGGACGTCGTTGGAAGGGAAGAGGGGGTTGTGAGAAGGAGGGAGAGAGGACAAAGACGGGGGACGCCGTTGGGCGGGGAGCGTTGCCCTTAAATACCCGCCGGCGCGGGCGCTGTCAAATTGGGAGCTGCCCTCGCCCAAGCTCGGCCGGCTGTGTGGCGTTGTTCGTTTCCGCGTGCGATCTCTCCGCCGGCGGGCGGGTCGGCACGGCGTGGCGCGGCGGTTGTGCGACGTGTGGGTGCGTCTGCTGGCATTGGCCGGCGCGATCGTCTGCGGTCGCCGCGCAGAGACGGCGGATCGGCGAACCGAAGTGACACATTAGTGGGCGCAATGCAATCGGCATGATAGCAGATCAGATACAGCCCATCCCATCCATCGTTCATCGTTCCCGGGTGAGCAAGAAGCAGGCCGGCCACGTCGACTCGACGGACGGCCGCCTGTCCTGTCCGCGTTCGCTACAGTAGCTGCCTCGCTGGCAGCCTCTCCCTCTCCCTCGCCCTTGCCCTTGCCTCCATCCGTCAACGGGCGCAAAGGTTAGTGTCGGCGCTCCGCTGCATGCATGCACGGCCTTGTGCTGGGCCGCGCCGTTCGCCGTCGCCGGCTGGGCTTGGGCGCGCTAGGTCCGCCGCTCGGCGCTGCTGGCCGACGCTCCGGTGGGCCTTGCGCCTTTTCGCTCCCGGTGACACACACAACACGCCAACCCGACACCCACGCCCACGAAAAGGCAGCTGCCGAGCGAATATGATCATTTGCGCTCCTCCTTTCTCCCGCATGTGGTGCCGTGACCATGACCATGACCGTGACCGACGATGGTGCGACATAGGCGCCCCCGGCCCCAGACGCATCTATCCGTCAAAACGTGAGATGCGATGCGATGCGAATCGAATACAATGCAATGCGTCTTTTAATTCCGCAACCGTCACTCGTCGCACAGCCCGACCAACCCGGATAATACACAGACGGCCACGTTTCCGGTACACCACCGTCCCCGCCGCGCAACACGACACGACACGACCTCGCCCCACCGTCTGTCGCCCGCCCTGCCGATTAGGATAAAAACCTTCCCCGTGAGGAACCACTAACAACGCCGGCTGGCTGGCTGGCTGACTGACTGCGCGCACGTCCCGAACGAGCTACGAACAGAGCAGGAAATAGACCGTGCATGCGTGCGTGCGTGGACGACAGACGGACGGGTGCTTCAGGGATTTTAGCCGAAGATGCGCGGATAACCGGAAATACAGGCGAACAAGACTGACAGACTGCAGACTGATAGGCAAACAGACAGAGACAAAAAAAAAGACAACCCAAAGGAGACTCGACCTTGAACAACATACAACAACTCAGAAAGCAACCTCGCTAGCATCACGGTCCCAGACGCGGTGCCGCGCGACCTGGTCGATAAACGCGTCGTAAGCCGACCATTGATTCTTGTCGACCTCTGCACCGAGAAGGACGCCCTTGTCGATCGACCACCCTTTTGCCTTAGCCTCCCCCTCGTCGGGCATGTTGCCCGCGCTAACGCCGGCCAAAACAACAGTCTTGAGCCAGCTCACGTTGTGCGGGCCGAGAACGCCGACGGGCTTGAGGTGCCCGTACGCCTCGCGGACAAAGTGGACCAGCCGACCGTTCTTGGCCAGGTTGTCGTACCGCTCGCCCTCGCCGCGCGGCAAGATGAGCGCGTCAAAGTAGGTCGACCGGCAGCCCTCGATGTTAAAATCGGTCATCGGGATCACCTCGTCCTTGTCGTCCAGCGACACCCCCTTGGGCGCGACAGGCCCCTTGCGCGGGCCGATCAGCGCCTCCATCACCCCGGCGTCGTGGAGCGCCATCTGGATCGCCTTGACCTGCTTGCCGTCGACGCCGTCTAGGACAAAGATGCCCACCTTGCGTCCCTTGGCCGTCCACGTCTGTCGCTTGCCCTCCAGCTGGCTCCAGTACGCCGTCTTCTGGCCCTTATTCTGCCGCGACGGCGCCGGCGCCTTGAGGCCCACCTGGCTAGCCACCGCCACCGCCAAATTGTGGTCCAGTTCATTGTAGCGCGCGACCATGCGCTCGTGCACACCCCGGTCGTCCACATGGCCGAGCTCGAAGCCAAGCGCGCTGATCAGGTGCGCCTGTTCGACCGGCGAGAGCGAATTATAGAACACTGCGAGCGCAAAGAGATGAGACGAGTCAGCAAAAAAGGCCCGCCCACCGGCGTCCATACATGACTCACTCTGCGGCTGGTTAAAGTGTTCATTAAACTTGGGTCCGCGAGCGCGCTCGCGGACGCCCTCGACCTTGACGCGACTGAACGTCGCGCCGCCCTTGTCAGGCGGAGTGGGCCTGTAGCCGCCGCCCTTGATGTGAGCGCGGCTAGGGTAGTAGTTGATCTTGCCCTTGTACACCGCATCCTGGTGGAAACCGTCGCGGAGGTAGTTCGTCACCGGGCACTTGAGCGGCCGGTTGATGGGGATCGTGCTAAAGTTGGGGCCGCCGAGACGGGTGAGCTGGGTGTCCTGGTACGAAAAGTTGCGCACCGTCAGCATCGGATCGGCCGAATAGTCGATGCCCGGCACGATGTGCTGCGTGCAAAAGGCAATCTGCTCCGTCTCCGAGAAGAACTCGTCCGGGTTACGGTTGAGCTCCATGACGCCGATATACTGGACGGGCACCTGCTCTTCGGGAATGAACTATACGTCACAGGAAAAGGTCGCGTCAGCCGCGATCGTGTCTGCCTGCCACTCGCGTCTCATGCAATGCTCACCTTAGTATCGTCGAGCAGGTCAAAGTCAAATTTATGCTCGTCCTCCTCGGGAACCAACTGCACGCCAAGCTCCCACTGCGGGTAAGCGCCAGCTTCGATGGCCGTGTACAAGTCACGCCGGTGAAAGTCCGGGTCCTGGCCCGCCAGCTTCAGCGCTTCGTCCCAGACGAGCGAGTGGATTCCCTGGCGCGGGCGCCAGTGGAATTTGACAAACGTCCGCCGCCCGCCCTTGCCGACGAGGACAAAGGTGTTGACGCCGAAGCCCTCCATAGTCCTAAAAGACCTCGGAATCGCGCGGTCGCTCATGAGCCAAAGCGTCATCGCCGTCGTCTCCTCCTTGAGGCTCATAAAGTCCCAGCTGCATACGAAACGCGATAAACACGGAAGTGAGCGACGACGCGAGCAACCGTGCCGACGACCGTCTGCCTTGCTTACAAGTTGTCGTGCGCCGATTGTCCTTGAGGAATTTCGTTGTGCGGCTCAGGCTTGCCAGCATGGATGATATCGGGGAATTCGATTCCTGATCCGACCCGAATCCGAATGACAGCTATCAGTCTCAGATCCCCACAGCCACGGTCGAGGAAGCGATCATGTGAACGAACGCCTCACCGTCTTGGATGAAGAAGACGGGGATGTTGTTGCCCACGATGTCCCAGTTGCCCTCCTCCGTGTAGAAGCGCGTGGCAAAGCCGCGAACGTCACGGACGGTGTCGGCGCTCCCCCTGGAGCCGAGCACCGTGGAGAAGCGAACGAAGGTGGGCGTGACGCGCGTCGCGTCGTTCAACACGGGCGCCACCGTCACGTCCTCGCTGAGCGGCTTGGTGAGAGTGAAGGTGCCGAACGCCCCGGCGCCGCGGGCGTGGACGACGCGCTCGGGGATGCGCTCGTGGTCAAAGTGGCTGACCTTCTCGCGGACGTGGAAGTCCTCCAAGAGGGTAGGGCCGCGGTTGCCGGCCTTGAGGGTGTCTTCGGTATTATCGACGGCGGTGCCGAAGTAGCTCAACAGCGGGCCGGCGTTCTCGCCGTCCTGCATGATCGTCGGGTCCTCGAGCTGCTTCGCCTTCTTGTTCATCGAAGGGTTGCCGAACGCGGCCCCGGTGGCCTGGGCCGCCTTGGCGGCACCCGCCTCAGCAAGGCGCTGAGCAGCAGACATGATTTTCGAAGTCGTGGTGGGCAACAAATAGAGGTGGTGATGGTGCGGCTAGAGAATGGACAAGCGAAGGAGACGAAGCGCGAGGCCTTGGGATGTGGAGGAAAAGGGGAATGAGCGGGCGGTTAAGAAGCTTTGCCCATCGTGCGGCGCTCCGTCAGAGCACCACCGGTCGTCTTGTAATGAGATCGAGTCGATTGGAAGGCCCGCCCCGCGCGAACTGTTGTCTGAAGGGGAAGATCGTGCCTGCTGACTGAGACCCGAGATCTCGCTGACATCACATCGGCCCCACCTGGCTGGGTTTGGACAAGCGGAGCGTAGATGGCGAGCCAAGTCTGCTGCGTGTGATACGAGACGTGGACGAGATGAGTTTGCCTTGGCCAATGGGAGGAGGGAAGGGAGAGCTGAGCTCCAAGGGCCACAAATGCCCAACGCCATCGACAAGCCGTCGACGAGGGCTCGCTGACGTCTTGCGGGACGCACGACGATCATCACGATCACGACCGTCGTCTGTCCGTCTTCCTGTCTGTCTCACCGACCGGCACCTAACTTAGGGAGCGCCGTCGAGCTACGCACGCACTCGCCGTCGAGGTCGAACTCGACGCTGGAGCTCGCTCGACGCCGTGGTGCATCCCCAGGCTCGCTCTCACCGCTTCTTGTCGTCCATCCATCTCCATTCTCGCCGTTGCAGCCCAAGTCCGCGACCGACATGTCACAACCCACCTCGCAAGGAGAGCCGTGCCACGACGCCTCACGACGCCGCCCGACACGGCCTCCGCCCCATCCCCGGACCGGCAAGGGAGTAAGAAGCAGACGACAACCCTCTGTGCTGCTCTGGTCCGCCTTTTCCTCCCTCTCTCTCTCCACCGCTCGCTCACTCGCGGCTTTAAGCTGAACGAGCTGCGGCGCCGGCCGCTGGCCAATAACACGGCATCGCATATACGGTTCGTTGTTGCTTGTGTATGACGACGCTTAACCCACGGCCGGCTTCCCGTTCTTCTCGCTGTCCGCGGCCCGTCTCGACGCTAAGCGCAGAGAGGCGTGCTTCATAGCACGACGAGGGCGCCGAGATGTAGGCTGAACTGATCCGAGGTGGTGCACTTTATCACGGACATAAGGTCGGTAGCGTAAGAGAATGCGGGGGGCTAACGGCTCCCTCATTGCTCTTTCCGCATTTCCTCGACAATGACCGTCGCGCGAAGGTTTGATAGCGAGCCAGATACTTGGGCGAACTCGCAGAGCCCGCCAGGCATGGGAAGGACGGCGCAGGACACGATGTCGACTACAAGGCCATACTCATCGTACAACTCTCAAACTTCTATTTCCCGCGCCCAGTCCTCTTCCGCTTCCTTCTTTGACAAGGACCTCGACGGCGTCCTCGCCGACGGCCCTTCCAGTCGTCGCAACACCTCTGCCTTCGAGCGCGATTACACGCACGGCCACAAGCTAAAACACCATCCGCTCGGGTTGGTCCTGTTTTCCCTCTGGGCAGCGTTCACCCTCGGCCTCGTCGTCCTGCTCCAGAAAGCGGCCGCAGCGGCTGGCTCGGCCGTGCACCAACCCTGGCACTACAGCTCGCTGCCCGGCATCCTCCTCACCGTCTTCGCTCAGGGACACGTGGCCGTGACGACCGTGTACCTAGGCCGCCTCGCCGTCTCCGCCCTTCACCTTCCCGGTCGTTCCCCTTGCTCGTGGGCCGAGCTATTCTGGCAAGCTGATCGAAACTGGCAGGGGCCCTTGGGCTTCCTGTCCACGTTCTTCGGCGTGTGGAGGACAAGGGCCAGGCTTTCCTCCACGTTCTTTCTCTTCGCCGGCACCTGCCTCGTCGCCACCGCCACGCCCGTCCTGCTCTCTCGGGCCTACGAGCTCAAGACGATCGACGTGGCCGTACGCACACGGCTCGGCCTCAACGTCTTTCAGCCTTCCCAGATCCAGGCCATCGACGCGTACCTTCAGGTCGCCGCCGGGGGCGGCGCGTGGACGACGGCCAAATCCGTGTTGGATGTCTACAACAGCAGCGTCTACATCCCCGTCGGCTCCGTCCGCGACCCCTCGCGAGCCGACGACATTTTCTTCGCCGGACAGACGTACGGCGCCGACGTCAACCTCGTAGGCGTTCGCACCCAAGGCGGATGCGACCGGATTGATCAAGGCGAAGGACAAGGTCAGGCGGCTGACGACTACGCGTTTTGGAAGCAGGCTTGCGACCGACTGCCGATGGCGCCGACCGCTCTTGGCACGTCCGTCGCGACCAATTGGAACGCCAACGTGAACCTGTCGTGGTGCAGCAGCAAGGCCAGCTTCTCCAGTTGGATGGATTCGCCGTCTTCGTCTTTTGCGTCAGCGCTCGTCTGGATCAACGCTACGAATGGAACAGACGCGGTGCAAGGTGTCGTGCAGTGCAACGTGACGTGGTCGACGGGCCGGGCCGACCTGAACGGTCGAAACCTCACCTTTGACGGTTTCCAAGAGGCGGCCGTGTACGACGTAGCGACGGCTCAAGGGGGCGAGCCCCTGTTGCACCCCCTCAACGCCGCGCTCACCGCTTTAGGTCAACAGATATACCTCTGCAAGTTCACCCCGTCGGCCATCATCAACATGCTCGGCTACACTGCCACGCTAGGCGACCAGGAAGTGCAGTTCGATCAACCGACCGTGGACGGCATCGCCCAAGCCCTCTGGACCGGCGCCGCGCACATGGGGAGCGCCCTGGGGTTGCTGAGCCAACAGGGGAATCGGTCGTACGACGTTACGCAGTACGTGTCCGTCGCCGGCCGGACGGTGTCGCGCCCTTTTGCCTACATCAGCTGGGCGCTCCTCGGCCTGTGGCTTGTCCTCCTTCTCCTCGCCACCGCCCTTCTGTACAGGCCCACCATCGGAGACAGCCTCAACGCCTACGTCGCCGCGCGCTTGCTCGTAGATCGTCCAGATCTGGTGGACGGACGATGTTGTGGTCCCTTGGAAGATAACGGGGAGCGCATGAGGACCCGGTTCGAGATGGTCGGAGACGTGAGAGCGGAGATGGACGTCGGGCATGTCGGCGTCGGCGGCGTGGGCATGTTGGTTAGGGGAAGAGAGTACGCCGGGGCGGCCTCCGCCTCCTGAGCAGAGGGCAAGGACGACGGCGCGTGGTGGCAACAACGTTCATTCCATTTCCGTCAGCTTGCAGTAGTCGTCGCGACGCGCGTCTTTTCACCTCACGTCATTGGCGGGGCGCACCGGACCCCGACGCGCTGTTAGATCCTTGTCCTCCTTGTCCTTCATCCCTGGCAGCGCCTCCCATGGTCTCGCCTCGTGACTGTTCTTTCTGGTAATCCGGTGGCTTTCTGGCACAGGCGCAAACTATTCATAGATCATCGTCTGCAATGTAGACGATGATAAAGAACGGTAAGAGGCCTAGTGCTCCCTACCTGCAACACGACCAAATTGACAACCAAAGACAGCCATGCCCTACCCTGTCGGGAGCGTTCGAACGACGCAGGCAGGGAAAGCGGACTTGATCGGGTCCAGCTGGGGTATCTGGCAGAGCTCGACGGACGACTGCAGTAGACAAGACGCGAGTGCGTCCGCGTACTCAGGGACGTGCAGGCTAGCAGACGTACTCGGTTGGCCTGAAGCTTTTCCATTTTGCCACGTGGCATGACACTCGTTTCATGCCGCCGTTTTTTCTCCCACCCTTCGACGACCTGTGTCTTTCTTGTTCTTCCTTGCTGTTTTATCTTCCCTCCCCGTTGAAGACCGTTTTTCTATTGTGGAAGACCATTTTCTCCCTGTTTTTCATCTTCCACCGCTGATTCTCCGCCCACGCTTTTCCATTTTGTGGCCCGGCCGGCAGTGTAATATTCCACTTCCCGCCTCTCCCGCCAGCGCAATATTCCACTTCCCGCCTCCCCCGCCAGTGCAATATTCCACAATTCCACACTTTCCCCGCCACCCGCCAGTGCAACGTTCCACGCCTCCTCCGCCAGTATAACATTCCACCCTCTTCCGCCAGTATTCGTCCTTGTTCAAAACCAGTTTTCTTGCTGCTTTATGTTCCCTCCCCGTTGAAGACCGTTTTTCTTTTGTTGAAGACCCTTTTCTCCTTGTTTTTCATCTTCCACCGCTGATTCTCCGCCCACTCTTTTCCATTTTGCCACGTGGCACGACGTTTCTTGCCGCCGTTTTTCCTCCCTACCTGCGACGATCTGTTTCTTTCTAGTTTTTTCTTGCTGCTTTATCTTCCCTCCCCATTGAAGACCGTTTTTCTCTTGTTGAAAACCCTTTTCTCGACAGTAGGACATCGTGCAAACGAGAAGGATGAATGGCGTTCGTCGCCCCGGAGGCCGTCTTGAACCACCCATCCTTCGACTCTGCGAAGCTCGCCGCCACCCTCTCACGCCCTAACCTTTTTTTTCCTCTCCTCCCTTCTCCGCTTGATCGCTTCCATCCGTCGCTTGAGCACCTCCACGCGCTCGTCCGCCTCTTCTTGCACCCGCTGCTCTTCTTCGAGTCGGGAAAAGATCCTAGAGACGCAGGGATAAAAACGTGGAAGAGCAACGCGAAGGGAAGCAAGAGGGAAACCGATCAGCACCGTCACGACTCGATCATCGGCTACCAAAAGCATCAGGCTCCGCGTGCCCTCTACGAGCAAGCAAGGAAGCGGAGACTCACTCCTCTTTCTCCTCCCTCTCCTCCCTCTCCCTCCTCTCCTGCTCGGTTTCTTCCTTAGGCGCTTCCTCCTCCTCTACCTCCATCTCCTCCACCGCAGCCCCTCGCCTATCGTCGGCCGCGCCGTTAGCCCGTGAGGAGCGGATATGCAGCTGTGGAGCCGCTTCAATCGTCGCTGATGCGGGTATGAAATCAGGTTGAGACTGAAATGGAGTTGCTGCCGGCGCGTCATCCCGAGCCTGTGCGAGCACTTCGCGTTGGAAGGCAGCCCATTCTGGGTCCTCTTCCTCTTCCGCCGTCACCGCCGTCGTTATCGCTGCCGCTCTGCCGTTGGTCGCAGACGATGGCGGTAGTTCCGTCCGTCTCCGCTTTCCCGCTCCAACACCCTCCTCTCCTTGAGTTTCCCGCGTCTCTGTCGCGCTCTCCCCGTCCTCGTCCGCCGCCCTCTTTCCCCTTCCCATCGCCGCCCCCTTTCCCCTTCCCATCGCCGCCCCCTTCGTCGCTGCTGCTTCTGCTGCTTCCGCCGCCCGTCTCTCCCTCTCCCGCATCTCCCGCTGCAACTCCTTCTCCTCCCTCTCCCTCCTCAGCCTCGCCACATTCTCCCGATGACTTTTGCTATTTGCATGAGAAGCCCAGAGCGACTCGTGCTTGATCGGAAGATGACCGCAGGCGGAGCAGGTGAGTTTGGAGGTGACGGGGTGATACGAGGCGAACGGGTCTGCAATGCGGCGAGCGGAGGTGGCCGCGCGGAGGAGAGAGCGGGCTGCGTCTTTTGCTGGAGGCATGTCGGGCGGAAGGGTCGGACGGGAAGGATGAGAAGGCGACCTGCGTAGGTATCCAGAGCACAGACAGACGTCGGTCGCGTGGCGATCGGGATCACGTGCTCACACAACCCTATTCGGTCGTGTCGGCCGAGCAGGGCCGAACGAGGGATGAGCGGACGCGCTGATCAGGCCGGGCCCGATGGAGCAACACCGGTCGCCGTCCCGGTCGCCTTTGCCTTCACCTTCTCCCACCTCGCACCATCGATCCGTTCTATTCGCGCTCCATTTCTTTTTTTTTTCCCTCTTCTTCGTTTCTCCTCGACGTTGTGCCCCGGCTTTTCGCGATGGCTCCTCGCAGCGTCGCCGCCTCGACCCTGGCGCTCGTCTTCCTCGCTCTCCCGCTCCTCAATCTCTCCTCCGCTCTCCCTCCTCCGGAGATCGTGCATCCCGTCGGAGAAGAAGCGACGAGGGCGGCGACGTTTAGACGGAACGAGTGGTCCATTGCGCAGAACGGGCAGGCCTTTGCTCGCGATTTCGATCCTGAGTCACTCAAAAGAATGTGAATCTCTCCTTGTTTCGTCAGCTGCTCCTTGCTCGTCCCCAGTCAAGGCTGTGGTGTGGACCGAGTGTCCAAGGCGGGCTCAACTGGCCAACGCCTGTCAAACGTCTGGCTTTCGACGCTTATATTCTGCTTCCACGCCCTCTTTCTCCCTTCGTAGTCCCGTCTTCCTTCCCAGGTTCTATTCGGCCCTCAAGTCGCAGCGGCCGGTCTCTTCCCAGCCACCTTCGCGGCTCGTGTTCCAGAACGAAGCTCCTTCCTCTTCATTTTCATCTTCCTACCCAGAGAATTGGGGTCCATACATTTTTGAACAACCTCTCGATCACTCCAATGCCTCCGCTGAACCCGTCACCATACCACAGCGATACTGGATCTCCACGGAATTCTACCGGCCCGGTGGGCCCGTCATCGTTTTAGACGGCGGAGAGACGAGCGGCAAGAACAGACTTCCATTCCTTGAGAAGGGGATCGTGGACAGGCTCGCGAGGGAGACAGGGGGTGTGGGCGTCATTCTCGAGCATCGGCGAGTCTCCTTCGCTGCCTCGTTTGTTGAGAGAGGGACAAGCCTGACTGCGCCTTCCTTTCCAATCGACCTCTCGATCGACGTCCACCGTGCTTTCGCTTCCACCTCACAGGTATTACGGCGAATCTTTGCCGCCCTTCAAGAACTACACGGTCGACGAGCTCCGCTGGCTGACCAACGAACAAGCGCTCGAGGACAGCGCTCGGTTCATCAGAGAGGCCGGGAAATCGGTGAGTGGCTACGGCCGGTAGAGAAATGGCGCCAAAGAGCTGGGTTGAGGGGCGAGACGCGCCTCATTCGCCTCTCGTGCGGCCTCTTATTGTCCGGCGCGCACGCTTCAACTCTTTGCGAATATCTCCTAGGCTGACATATTTCCTTCTCGCTCGCTGCATATATCCACGATCCCTACGGACAGTTTCCTGGCATCGACGCCGACCTTTCCGCGCCGGGTACACCTTGGATTTACTACGGAGGCTCGTACGCGTAAGTCCCGATCGACAGGCTCCCTCTTCAGAGTCTGAATTTACAAGCTAGCGTTTCTTACCCTACGCTCTGACGTCGGCAGTGGAGCTCGAGCAGCGGTGAGTTGGTTGACCGACGTCTTCAAGTGTCAAATTTGTGGCCCCCTTCTGCGGCGGACTATTCCTGACCCCGTCTCTCAACCTGATATATACTTCTATAGCACATGAGAGTCCTCTACCCCGATATCGTCTTCGGGGCCATCGCTAGCTCAGGAGTTGTGCACGCCTTCCACGGTACGCTTAGCACTCTCCCTCTCTCTCCGTCAACCGTCCTTTCATTCTTAACGCCCTCCTGTCTGCGCCACGTGCCTGCTCTGCCTCGTCCTCCTTCCCGCAGCATACCCTGAATACATGGAACTTATCGGACGTGCCGCCCCGATCGACTGCTCCAAAGCGCTGCAGGAGAGCGTGCAAGCGATCGACAACATTCTCTCTCCTGAGCCACCTTACACGCGTGACGAGGACCAGATTCAAGTGCTGAAGGAGCTCTTTGGTCTCGGTGGTGTCAAGGACGATAGAGATTTCGTACACGCCCTCACCATTCCGCTCGGGTCGTTCCAGGTGAGTTAGTGATTCGAAGCAAGGTTAAGCCAAGCTTCACGTGTGGACAGTGTCGGACTTGTACGGTTGGCGTCCCTGGCTCGTCTGTTTGCTTGCTTTTCCGAAATTCATCCCTCTCTCATCATTCGCGAACTGCGCGCAATGCAACAAAGGCTCAGAACTGGGATGAAGACGTCAGCTTGCCCACGTTCGCTCGTTTCTGTCAAGCTCTCGTCTCTCCAGCTCCCTCCCTCTCCGAGCCCGATTCCGACACCGTTGACTCGGGAGGCGAGTTCGCACCACACCATCGGCTGCCCTACCTTCCCTCTTCCGTCCTGTCCTACGCGGCATACATACGCGACAACGTTGTGGCCGCGTGCCTGAACGGCGAAGATCAAGAGGATTCCGGAGCGGTATCGTCGTTAAAGGCGAGGAAGTCGTTGGACTCATCGACCAAAGAGGAGACGGACGACGAAAAGGTGGAGAAGTGCTTTGGATCGCAAGATAAGCACCAGTACGAGGACATCAGCGCGAAGACATTGCCGTGGAGGGCTTGGCTATTCCAGGTCTGCACGCAATGGTAAGTAGCCCCGAGCGTTTTGTTGTCCTGTTAGAAACTCCGTGAGGGCCGGCCCGTTGGCGTTCGTCTCACTCATTCGACGCCCCCGTTCTACGGAAACCCGCCCAAAGGGGCTACTTCTTCACCTCGCCCCTGAACACGAGCTCCTCCCGCCCTCGAATCGTCTCCAAACTCCTCGACCTCAACTTCGCCGTTAAGCCCTGTCGCGACGCCTTCCCCCCTGGCGAGCACTTCCAGGTTCCCGAGCTGCCAAACATCTCCTCCGTGAATGATATCGGCGATTTCGCAATCAGGGCCAAGAGACTCGCTTTTGGTTCGTTTCTTGTCGGCGAAATAGGTTGAGATGGCGCTTGAGACGAATGGGGACGATTTTGTTACTGACTGTCCTTTGACTCCCCGGCGTCATTCCGGCCCGCATGGTTATCTTCAACCTGCGTTTTGGTTTCATATGACATTGGCCTCCCCCCTTCTCTGTCTACCTCGCGCGCGCACAACGCATGGGTTCCGATCGATCTCTTCGGCAACGAAACACAACTACAGTCGATGGCGAGTTTGATCCCTGGCGCCCGGCGACAGCTCATTCAGAGCAGTACGCTCAGGAAAGAACTGATACGCTCGAGGAGCCTTACAAGCTTATTCCGGGTGAGTGGATCAAACGGACCGAAAGCGAGAGACGACGTTGAAGGCCTGGAGGGGATGGACGACAAGTCGAGAGTCTCGGTGGGGAGCACTTTACCGGTGCTGAGCCGAGCTGACCACGCCTTTACGCCTTTACGCTATCTTTCTCGTCATTCTATCGTTCACTCCCTTACCGGCCATCCACGATGATCTGGCCTGTCTGAATAGATTGCTGGCACCACTGTGAGTGACTTGCCAGTCGCATCGACGGCAGCGTCCCTCGTTCTCAAGCGCATATGCCTGCTCTTCACTCTACCACGGCTTTGTTCCTGATACGCGACAATCTCGTTTTATCCTCCCACTCGTGTTCATTCTCTCCAAACCGCACCACAAACCGCTGCATTCCGTGTCGTGCGGCATCGCAGGCGACGAGAACGGTCTGCATCCCCCCTCGTCGGAGCCGCCTCGGATTCAGGACATTCACGCCGCAGAGGTGGCTTTCGTCAAGAGCTGGTTGGAGGAGTGGGAGACGAAGGCGGTAAAGGCGTAGGGGCTCTTCGAGAATCGGACTACTCGAGACTCTCGGGTCGGGTCTAGGGCCAACAAGATCGAGACGAGTTGGAAGGGTCGTGGTCGGAACAGATATAAGGACGTGGTCGGGCTTTAGGAAATGTGTCATCGCATTGGAGTAGTTGTAGAGTACCTGGCTCACGGAAGGATGATACCCAGATGGTCCTGATATCAGCACGGGACGACGTTCCCTTGTTCGTTTTCTGGGTTCTTTCAGGCGACCCGAGGCGCCGCCTAAGGCCGCTCCCGATCACCGTCGGCGCTGTTGAACTGGAGACCCGGCCGGGGGCTTAAAGCTGGACACCGACATCGACATCGTCAGCGTCAACGTCCGACTCCTACATACCACCGTCTCTCATCTCGTCTCCACACGGTCTTTTCCTCCTCGCCCCACGGTCAATCGGCCTTGTCATAGAGCGGTCGACGACCTGTTTCCTCCTCGCTTCCTCGGACACGCCTTGTTCTCCTAGCCCCGAGGCGTCCCGTTCAGCCAGCAGGGCTCCGTCACTTACCCACGTCGTAACCGCCGACCGAGTCGACACACATCTGTGGCCTGTATCTGTGAAAGATGCTCATCAAGGTTAAGGTGAGGAGAGGAGAGAAAAGAGTCGAGGCGGTGCGGCACTGGCGGAGCAGAACTCCATCCGTCTTCGGCCTGCTATCCATGAAGACGTGCGAGTCCCCGTTGATCGCTTTCGGTTCTCGTGCCTCCTCCTGCGCCCCTGCGAACTCCAATTCAACACAGACGCTCACCGGAAAGGAGGTGAGTGAGCGATCGCACGTATTCCCTCGCAACGGGGTGGGAGCACGCATCAGATCTTATGACTTTGAATCTGTCGATTCTCCTCTCTCCTCGCTCTCCCCCGTTTCGATCATCTCTTTAGATCGAGCTCGACATCGAGCCGACGGACAAGGTACGTTTTCGTTTGCTTTTCCTTGATTGACATGCGCCCAACGCGCTCCTGAATCCGCGTCGCTCCAGGCCTCTTGCCATGACCGATCCGAACCTAACCTAATCTCTCTATCCGGCGTGTTTCTTCTATGCGCGCACCCTCAGATCACGAGGATCAAGGAGAGGGTTGAAGAAAAGGAGGGTATCCCCCCCGCTCAGCAGAGACTCATCTTCGGTGGAAAGCAGATGTGAGTCGTCGGGCAGGGCGGGCCGTCGAAAGAGGAAGAGCGGGCTGGGCGCGATGGTGTTGGCTCGTATCGTGCGCACCGTCTGGTCCCTCATCTTCACTCGTCTTTTCTTCCTCTCTTCCGCACGCCGTTCCGATCCGCGCGCCCTCACTCCCGCAGGCACGACGAAAAGACGGCGAAGGATTTTGGCGTCGAGGGAGGCTCGGTGCTCCACCTCGTGCTCGCTCTTCGTGGGGGTCGTATTTCCAGCACATGAGTCAGTAGGAGCGCATTATTTGGAGGGATTTGGCGGAGAAGGAGGTCGGCGCGAGGAAAGGAGGCTAGGTTTGCCAAAGTGGTAGAGTGAGGACGTATGAAGGAGATGGTTAATGTGCCGATCGAACGAACGAATGCGAGCCTCTTTCGGCTCTCCAGATGCCTCTTTCTTCCCTCGTTTGCACGGACGAGACGGCGAAGGACAGCCGATGGAAAGGGTTCGCTAGTCACTTAAATCCGTGGCCGGAATGGTCTCCGATGGCGTGGCTCTGAGCGTCTCCGCTTCCTTCCGGCGGGGCTGGCTACCTTACTCGTACAAAAGGGCGTCAGAATGCGAGGATCGGTGGGAGGTGAATCGAGCTCAGTGGGACGACGACGCTTGTCCGGCGCCAGCGAGGCGCTGCTTCACCTCTGCGTCCCTGGTCGGATCGACGAGGCTGCCCACGACGGTGTAACCCCGCTCGGCCTTCCTCCTCAGCTCCGGCACCTCCCTCCCCTCCGCGTCCACCCATCGTCCGCCTGTCTTCCCTTCCCGCTCCGCCCTGCTCGCTCCGATCGCGGCCGCCTCGTCGCCGTCGGCTTGCCATCGCACGTTTTCGACACGGAGCAACTCTTTGACGCCCAAGATCATGCCGGCCACCTCTGGAGAGTGCGCATGGTAGACGCTCTGCATGCGTCGCTTGATACCCAAGGCTTCTAGGATGCGAGAGGAGCGCACGGGCAGGCCGATAGAGGAGCGCGTCAGCGTCACTTTGAAGTGCGTCGTCTTCGGCGTCGTCGTCGTCTGCGGGTCGGTCTGCATTGCTGCTGAATTCGGCGCCGGCTCCGGCGCTGCAGCGGAGGAGGAAGGAGAGGAGGAAGCGGAGGCGGGGTCGCTGGAGGAAGAAGCGGTGCTTGTAGAGAGGTAGGCCCGGTGAGGGAGGAGGGAGAGTGCTCGACGAGAGCTGGTGCTGTACGCTGCTGCTGCCGCGGCCGCCGCCGTTGAGCGGGCAAGGTGGCTGAGGTGGACGACCATGTTGAAAAAAAGGGGTCCGGCCACTGTGCTTTTGTCGTCCGTGGGATGGTGCGATGACGGTCGACTGAGGGCGACTGAGAGCGACCGCGAATCTCTTGGACGAGGGGAGACTTGGAAATAGCCTCCACGTGGGCGTGAGAATAATCACGTGACACCGAAGACCGTTCCTGCCCTGCCCTTGCCGCTTACCGTGAAGACGGAAACGGACGCGGCGGAAAAAAGTCGGTGGCAGAATCTCTACTTGGCTCGTCTCGTCGTCTCTCCCTCCATCTCCATTCTCACTTCCTCTGTCCTCCGTTGACGCTTCATTCTCGAAGCGACACAAGAAAACACTCAGATCGCAATCATGGGTGAGTGAGCCGAACAGAGAAGAGAAGAGCAGTACAATGCAGTGCAGTGCAGAGCAGGACGGAGACGAGCAGCTACAGCCCGCGTCGCCCATCGCGCGTAGGGTAGGGAGAAGGACGTGTGAAGCGAGAGACTGGCGCCGGAGGCGCCCTCACTTCCCAGCGATCCTCCGACTGAGCGACGGCGACCTCGTCTCTTCTCTCATATTCTCTCATGCGCAGGTCCCAAATCGAAAAAGCAAACGGTCTCTCTGGCCGACTTTTTGGCCGATGACAGTGCGTTCTTCTCGTCCTTGCCCTTCTGACGGACGCCTTCTTCGTGTCTCTTCGTCCAGCGATGGCGATGATTTTGGTGGTGAAGACGCCGACGCTTACCCTTCGTGCTATCCTGTCTTCATCCACCTACGTCCGTCACTTCCTCCCCTTTCCGCCGTCTTCCTACGCGCCTTTTGTCTTCCTTCTCAACCAGCTTTCGGCTCGTGGGCCGATGAGATGGACAGTCTGCCCACCGCTCGTGAGTTGCCACGATCCACTGGTGCTCCACCATGTCTTGTCTAATTCCATTGCGCTCATTGTCATGCCCCTCCCGCCTCGCCCAACGACGCTAATCTCCGTCACGTCCCAGCGGCTCCACGCACGGAATCCTCCTACACTCGACGGGGAGGCGACTTCCTCTCCTCGGTCCCTGATCGCGCCGAGCGCGACCGCATGATGGGAGACCGCGCCGGCCCTTCCCTCTCCCGCTACCCTCCCCGCGAGGAGCTGCCGCTGCCCACCGTGCCGCCTTTCACGGCCTTCGTCGGTAACCTCGCTTTCGACCTCGCTGAGCCGGATGTGGAAGAGTTCTTTGCTCCGCACAAGGTGATTTTCTCTTTCATTGCGATATTCCTAACCGTCCCCCCTCCACTCATATCCTGGTGTATGTCCGCATTTTCCTTTGTCCCCTTGTCCACACAGATCGTGAGCATTCGCATTGTCCACGGTCCTGACGACCGTCCGAAGGGCTTCGGCTACGTCGAGTTCGAAACCCTAGATGGACTCAAGGCGGCGCTGGACAGGACCGGCCTCCAGCTGTTGAACAGGACTGTGCGCGTGAGCGTGGCCGAACCTCGTGAGTCGCCTTCCCGAACCTATCTTGTTTAAACGGTTGAGGAAGCCGTCCGACTGGCGATCGCCACCTAACTCGTGCTCTGGGCCCTTCTGCGCTCATCTCACCAGCCAAGGAACGGGGTCCCTTCGAGGAGGACAAAGCGGACGCGGCCTCCACCTGGCGTCGCCAGGGCCCTCTTCCTGCCATGGACGGCCCCGGACCCCGAGGAGGCCTGAGAGATGGTCCTCCCCGGACCGGTTTCGGTGGAGGCTCTGGTGGCGGTTTCGACGATATGGCGGTGACCGACGGCGTCCGCGCAGGATTCGGATCCAAGTTCACGCCTCGTGAGCCGGTCGGCGCGGGGAGCAGCAGGGAGGGCCCGAGGTTCGGCGCCCCTAGGAGGGGCCTTGGCGAAGGCGCGGATACGCCTGAGACGCCGTCTCCCGCGGAGGAGGCTTCTGACTGGCGGTCCAGCGGTCCACGTCGCCATGCCGCAGAGCCTCGCCGCACGCTCTCCCGCGGCGCGAGCTACAGCTCGATCAACAGTTCTGCTGCGGACGAGACGCGCTTCCAGGGCGAGCGCATGGGCATGGGAAGCAAGGTTGCACCGGCCGGTCCTTCCCCTCCGCAGAGCCCCGGAGGACTTGCAGGAAAGAAGGGTTTTGGATTCGACAGGCGTGCTAGCACTGCGTCTTCTGCTGTGGATGAGCCGAGCGATTGGAGGGCCGCCCCGAGGAAGGGCGTCTCTGGGCCTGCTTGGAAGGGCAGTGAGAAGGCTGGGGGTGCGTATTGTCTGCCTTTGTTGCTCTTTCCGCGGGTCTCGGCCTCGTCTGCTCCTCACGCTAACGCTGTGTTGCTTGGATCGTCCCTCTTCGTTCACGCAGAAGCAGCTCCGCTACAGCGAAAGAAGCTTGAGCTCAAGCCGCGGTCGACGGATTCGGCTACCGCTTCTCCTCTCGCCTCTCCCATGCCGACGCCAGGCGCCTCGAGCCGCCCGAACCCGTTCGGCGAAGCGCGGCCCGTGGACTCTACGATAGATAGGGAGCGCGATGTGGAGGAGCGGCTGCGAAAGGGTAAGGAGGAAAGGGCGGAGAAGGAGAAGATCCGAAGGGAGGAGCAGCTGAAGGCGAAAGAAGAGGATAAAAAGACGAGAGAGGAGGAGAAAAAGACGAAGGAGGAGGAGAAGGCCAAGAAGACTGGTAGCGCCTGGAGGAAGGATGGTCCGCCGGCTGCCGCTCCTACATCGCGGGCGACGGGAGGCGATGCTGCCTCTTCTTCTGAGGGTGCCAACAAGGAGGACGAGAAGAAGACGAAGGAGGAGGAGAAGGCCAAGAAGACCGGTACCGCTGGGAGGAAGGACGGCCCGCCGTCTACCGCTTCTTCATCATCGGCTCGCGCTGAGCCTCCCGCTTCTGCTCAGGGTGCCACCACCGCGCCGGAGCAGCAGGCACGGCAGCAGCAACCTCCCAGGCCTCGACCGGTGTCCACGGGTGCGTGGGGCGCTGGGCGTAAGCCGTCTGGCGCCCTGGTTCCCAACGCTTCCGCCAACCCGTCCTCTCCCGCTCCGGCGGCGAACGGCACGGGCGAGGAGAAGGAGGAGAAGGAGGAGAAGGCAGTGGACAAGGTCACTCAAGACGTCGAGGGCGTTAAAGTCTCTGAGTGAGAGCGAGCCCCACGCAGGTGGCACGGGGAGGAGGCGGGGGGAGGGGGGAAGACGGCCGAGGGCGAAGGAGAATGAAAGGTGAGGGGCAAAGGAGCAAGGATGCCCTCTGTCGCCCCGCCTTCCTTGCTGCTTTTCGTCAAATTGGTTTCGTCGTCGCGCACCTGCTATTCGTATCCGTTGCTCGGTCCGGCAGTTTCAGTCGACGGGTCGTTTGTTTGCCAGATGTTGGCCAATCGAAGGCGTCTCGCTGCGAACCCGTCTTCCATTTCCCTCTATGGTCTTTCGCATCCACTTGTTCTCGCTGTGGTCTCTTACATCGTTCATCTGCGTTCAACGGTCGGTCCGGTGTCGCTGTCGATATGGAGTATGACCGCTCTCGTTGTCTTCGTGTAGCAGACGGGCCAACGACCATCATGTGCTGGCTGCTTGCCAGCAGCTGTGTGTTCATTCCGTTCCCGCCTATCCTCTCTTTGTTCGTCGCTCGCCCGCTCACGAGTGCTATGCTCTCTCGGTCACCCTTTCTGCAGCCGCCCGGTTCTGACGCGACGGCTTCGAGTGTCCGCCATCTATACATACATACGTAGCTCCTCTCCTTCATTACTCCACGATCCAGTCAGCCTTCCAGCCTACTCGGGAGCTGAGCTCTCGTCGGTCGCCCGTTCTCTCAAGCTTCGGCTGGCACCTTTGCTTGGTTTCGTCCTCGTTCATGTCGCACAAAAAGGCAGCAAACGGCACTGCACCCATGAGTGGGGTGACCTCGCATCGCTGTCTCTCTCACTCTCCTCTTCCTTTCACCGTGAGCCTCGTCCCCCCTTCCTGTCGGTCTCCGTCGTTCAGATCTCCGTCGTTCAGGCCGTCCTGTGCGAGTAGATCTGGTCATGCTGTCTCTGCAAATCATCCATGGTATCGTACGCTACACCTCCCTGCCTTGGACGGGCTTCCTCCTCGCCCCGCTCCAGCCGTCGGTGACACCATACCAAAGCAATGATCTCGTCGGGCTCGTGCGCTCGCATGCTCAGAACACATGCGCATCTCATCTGATACCCGGGCTCGCGCTTCCTTCCCAGCCAGCCGAGGACGCGACCCTTTTGCCCGACGGCCCCCGCGGCATGGGCGCTTTGCTCGATTCGTGCGCCTTGGTTCTCATTCCTTTGGATCAAGCTCCGCCAAACAGATAGCCGAACGGACGTCCACAGATTGGGGTCCCTGGGCGGGGCGTTCCGCGCCAC
Organism: Peribolospora baueri; assembly: GCA_029717555.1. Classification (NCBI taxonomy): domain Eukaryota; kingdom Fungi; phylum Basidiomycota; class Peribolosporomycetes; order Peribolosporales; family Peribolosporaceae; genus Peribolospora; species Peribolospora baueri. Next base: position 20,999 of record JAMDHS010000019.1, read on the forward strand.
CCTTCCGCTCATTCTATTATTTAGGTCTTCAGGAAACTCTTATACACTTCGTTGTGCGTCTCCTCCACGTAGATGTATCCCAAAGCCTTGAGGAACGCGTCAAACTGCTCGTTCTCGTCCGGCGGTACCTGCACGCCAGCGAGCACCTTTCCGATGTCAGCGCCATGGTTGCGGTAGTGGAAGAGAGATACGTTCCAGCCCACGTGGAGGCCGTTGAGGAACTTGCGCAACGCTCCCGGCCGATCGGGAAATTCTGGAGACGGTGAAGCAAGGGTTTAGTCCGGTCGTCAACGGGCAAGCCAGGAGACAGTTAGATAGAACGAGAGAGCGGTCGCATAGCTCACCGAATCGGAAAACCCTCTCGTTCACCACCTCCTTCCTCCCGCCAACGAGATATCTTGCGTGGCTCTTCGCCATCTCGTTGTCGCTGATGTCCGTTGCAATCATCCTGTCTCTGGCCATCCCGGCGATGATTTCATTCAGCTCGGCGGCTCGAGGATCCACGACAGGGGCAGAGCCGGCACCAGAACCGGGTCGAGAGCGGATTTTGGGTTTCGCGGCACTCGATGCCGATACTCCGGTCCCCACATCGGCGGCGCCATTGCTGGCCAAGGCCGAAGGAAGCGGTGTGGAGGAGAGGAGGAAGGAGACGTAGATGTACGCCTGATCGGCTCCCGAGTAGCGGTAGGAAATCTCCGTGATGGAGCGAGGGAAAATGTGAGAGACGAGCTTGAGAAAGCTGCGCAAATCGAACATTCGATGTAGAAGAAGAGAGGCACATATACATCAAAAAACTTGACCATCCTGATCGCCATCAGGTGACTTTCATCAAGAACAATCGGCAGCTCACGTTCCCGGCTCCTCTGGAATGACAACGCTCAGCAAGGCCTCCTTCCTCTCGCCCAACTCGGCGCGTTCGGCCACGAACCGGAGGCGACTAAAGTTGATGTTGGCGCCGCTGACGACAGCGACAAATTTTTTTCCGGCGTCTTTGAGGCCCTGATGTTGAATATATCGCTTCATGCCGGCCACGGCCAGCGCGCCGGCTGGTTCGGCGACCGAGCGGGTATCTGATAATGGGGAAGCACAGCACAAAAAAAGACGAGGAAGCGTCGATATGACTGGATCGGCAGGAACGGAACGCAAGCTCGTCTGAATCCTTGCTCACCTTCGAAAATGTCCTTGATGGCGGCGCAGATCTCGTCATTGCTCACCCTCACGATGCCATCGATGGGAAGGTCGCGGCAGACGCGCCAAGTTTCCTCGCCGACCAATCTGACCGCGCTGCCGTCGCTGAAGAGGCCGACCTCGTCAAGGGTGACCCTTTCTCCCTTCTCCACGCTCCTCGCCATGGCGTCCCCGTCGAACGTTTCCACTCCAATCACCTTGACATGCGGAGGCGCGAGGCGCTTGACGTAGCTCGCCACGCCGGCAAGCAGGCCCCCTCCACCGACGGTACAGAACACGGCGTCGAGGCTGTTCAAATCCACCTGCCGACACAGTTCGACGCCGATGGTGGCCTGGCCTGCGATGACGTATGGCTCGTCAAACGGCGGGACCATAGTGAGGCCCTGCGATTTGGCCAGACGAGTGCACTCGGCCTTGGCCTCGTCAAAGTCGACGCCGTGGAGAACGACCTTGGCACCGAGGCGGGAGACGTTGAGCGTTTTGATGGCGGGCGTGTTGAGTGGCATGACGATGGTGCAGGGGATCGAGAGCTTGGCGCCCGCCATGGCGACTCCCTGGGCGTGGTTGCCTGGGGAAAAAAAATGAAAGCGGGCAGAATGGACGTGAACATCCGCCGAGCCTCGCGACATGGCTTGCTCCGCTCGCCGCTACACTCACCTGCGCTACATGCGACCACACCCCTCCATTTCTCCTCCTCCGTCAGATGGGCCATGAGGTTGTACGCGCCGCGAATCTTGAAGCTGAACACGGGCTGAAGGTCCTCCCTCTTGAGCAAGATGGAGTTGCCGAGCCTTGTGCTGAGGTTGACGGCGGGCGCGAGAGGCGTCTCGTCGACGACCTCGTACACCCTGCTGGTGAGGCTCATGCGGATGTAGTCCGGCGTGCCATCGGGGAGGAGCAAATGGGGAGGAAGGCGGCCGTACAGGTGTCGCGGAGGCTCTGATGGCGCCGCCTCCTTCGACGGCGCTGGAGTGAAGGCCGGCTTTTGCTGCATGACGGTCATGTTGAGCAGCTTGCGGAGCGAGAGGAAGAATGCGACGATCGTCGTCAGTTGACTCGTCGAGAAGAAAAGCGATCGAAGCGATCTTGCAACCCAACACGTGACGCATGTTGTTATAACTTTACTCAAACTCGTCCGAAACATCGCTTTAATGGGGTAGTGGTAACCTAGGACCTTGCCATGGTCCAGCCAGGGGTTCGATTCCCCTTTAAAGCAATTGTTTTTGCATTTTTTGCGACGTTAGCTGGCTTGCCCGTCCCGGACCCCCCGTCGATGCTCACCCAGAGAATGCATGGCCTTGATCAATACAGCACCGCGGAAAGGGAAAAGACACCTTTGACATGATACTTCAATGAGGGTGTGGAGCTGATGCGCCGAGCGCTCTGTGCCACTCTGTGCGTCATGGACCTCGCCGCGCTCACGCAAATGATTTTGTCAATCAGTCCCTCACCGGGCATATAAACCGCCCGCATCGCTCTTTTACATCGTGGTCCAGACGGACGAATTCGAGTTCGCTGGAAGACAAGTCACCGCGGGGGGGGAAGAGAGTCGGGAGGGGGAGAGGACGACAATCATGTACGGCGTGTGTCTTCGTCTGGATCCGGCGTCCTCTTGCCCCACAAGGTCTTCCAGCACCCCTACCCTCGTCCACTGGAACAACCTCCCCTTCTTCATGCCGGTCCCCTTCCCTCCCCCGGTGCCAGAATTGCCACCAGATGGAGAGCCGAAATCGCGCTTGATGATTTCCACTGCGCTTACAAGCTTCGGTATCGCAGCGGCCGGTGCAAGCGAGAGGGTGCGCTTGCGCTTGTGTTTTCCGTTCCGACAGCCCCGCCCCTCGTCCTCGCCCCTGCCCTTCAATCCGCTCGTGACGCCCGTGCCCATGCCCGTGCCTACATCTTCCACCTCTGACCCCTCTTCTTCCTCCTCCACGCTACCAGCTGGGGTCGCGCCTGTTGGGCACCGTTGCCCGCTTGGAGATGACGGGCGCAATACAGATGAGGAAGAAGAGCTTGGGAGGGAAAGTGGGAGGGTGTGAAGTACGAGGGGTCGGGCTGGGTTGGACTGGAAAGCGAAAAGTGATGGAACAGTGACCGGCGGGCCGGCGTCAGTGATGTGGGCATAAGATCCAAAAATAAACGATCGGACCGCCCCCCTCCCCTTCCCCCGCCCGTCCACATCTCGTCTCTCTCACCTTTAAAAACTCCAAAGCAAAACCAACGTAGTTTCCCAGCTTCCCCTGAGTCGTTATTCGCATCTCATGTGGGCTCGTCACCGACGGGGAGGAGGAGTCCGCGCTCGACCGCGTGACCTGGTGTTGCTTTTCGCTGAGTCCGCTAGGTGACGCGGGTCCGCGCTCCGGGGGCATCTGACCGGCTAAAGGAGACGGTAAAGCGTCAGAATCTGGGGGAACGTTATATATGAAGGCTTGAAAGGCTCGAGTGGACGATTCCGGACCGAACGGGGGGGTAACACGAGCGACCGAGAGGGGGTGGAAGACGGGACGCGCCGATGACGCCAGCCCAATCTTCTCAGATCATGCGCTGCGGCGGCGATCAAGCACGGACCACTCCGCCGAGGAGTCCTAGTCAACTTTCAGCCGGCGACGTCCTGCTCGTCCGGGTGTGTAAAGCAGTGGCTGCAGATTAAATGGCCGATTGGACATCTGAGTACTAGCACATGTACAGATGGTGGATGACGGAGAGAAGTCGAGGGCATTGAAGGAAGCACAAGATGCGATTGGACGGTAGTGGGAAGCAAAGTATCATCCAGTCATCCAGGCAAGGCAAAACAATTCGCATGGAAGGTAACACCCAGTTTGTTCTCGTTCGCTGAGAAATGCGAAGATGGCGTCTCGACCGGGCGTATTCCACGACCACCCGCAGCGCCCCGAGCGAGGACACCATGCGCGGCAGCGGCAGCAGTGGGCAGGAGGCTTGAAGAGGTACAGCAAAGCATGCCGGACTCGAGGCCGTATTGAAGCGACCGTGTCCGGGCCAAAAACGTGTGTCAGACACAGGAAGAATCATATCGCGCAGAGCAGGGTTGAAAGACGGACGGAGCCGAGCCAGCTCACCGAGAAATCCGCGTCGTCGATATGTACGAGAGTGGGGACGTTGGTCCACTTCACGAGAGCCACTGTGACGTCCACCGGCTTTTCATCGAAGGACATGTGCGCCGTATGGTTACGTTGATGGAGAGAGCACATCTGGACATCCAGGAAGGCCTGTCGTTCCCAATATATGCCTCGCACGGGATAAGCATAGCGAGGTCTAAAGAGAAAGACGACCGACTGACTTTCTCCGGTCTCTGCGCTCGAGAAGGTAGGAAGGAGGGAAACAGAAGTCGTGAATGTTATTAGTTTTGGGACACAGGCAATCTCAGAAAAACGAAAGAGGACGAACACCTCGAAAGTGAGGAGCCCTTATGCTTGTGCCGGTGTCGGAGGATGCTGGAATGGTAGCAAAGAGGAGGCCTGTGTCTGCGTCGGTAGCAAAGGCTCTCGTTGGCTTGCACGAGCGCTTGAATAGTTGGCGGACACCTGCCTACTCCAGAAGAGAAGGTATGGTCTAAAACCACTCTGTCGAGTTCGGTCCGAAAGTAAGGGCGGAAGAAAGCAGGTGGAACTTGCGACAGTTTCACCTTCACAAGATTTTAAACAGAAATAAGAGCCCTGAGGCGGTGTCAAGGACAGACGTGAATACCCTTTCAGAAACCGCCACAACATTGCAAGCCTGCACAGGGTTGCGCAATGTCCACCGGGACATTTGAAGAAAGAAACGCGGTCCTGCCTGGTCGTCCTCCTCAGCATCGGCTGCCCCGGCGTGCGCGTCGACTCGTGCAGCAGAAGCTGCCTGATCCTTCCGCCTCTGCACTGCGTCAACCGAGGGTCGTTGGAAGAAAGAAGTGGCCCCATCCTTGCTGTCCATTCCCTTCCGTCTCTCTTGGTGTGGTCCCGGCGTGGTTGGTTAAGCTGGTGCTGGCCACCTCCATCAGTCTGCTGCGGCATTGCCTCACCGACTGCGGCTCCCGATCGTTCATTCCAATCCTTCCATCTCGAATCGGCCTGCGCGGAGAAGAGGAGAAAGGGACGGAGGGCGAGGCGAGGCGAGGGAGACGGCGGCGACGACGACGACGACGACGACGACGTCCACCACCACCACCACCACCACGTCCACCACGTCCACCACCGCGTCGGCCACCACCACGTCCGACCTCCACCACCGTCCCTCCCTATCCATCCACCCCCCACCCACCACCACCTCCCCGCTTCGTTCACGCTATGTCTGGCACAGGCAGAGCAAAGTCGAGGGCGTACAACACCACCGTCGCCGTGCAGTCCGACCAGACAAAGTACCGCAACAAGTACAAGGAGCTCAAGAAGAAGGTCAGGGAGATCGAGCGGGTAAGTGCGGTGCGGTCTGCTGTATGTTCAACGCGGAACGTGGCCCCATGAGTTGGGCGAGGACGAGGCGGTGGCAGCACGCTTATCGGACCGCCGGGCCGCCTCACCGCCGCCGCGCCTCGCCTGTTCCTTTCTCCCAGGACAACGACTTGCTCCAGCTCAAGGTCCTCAAGGCCAAACGCAACATCCAGCGCATGCGTCTCGAGAGGGCGTGAGTCGTCATCGTCGTGCACCATTTACCTATCCATTCTTTTCGGCGTGATGACTAACAAGCGAACGCCTGCCTTACCTTCTCCCGCCGCTTAGCATCCTTTACGAGCGATACGAATCCGCCTATGCCGCCCCCGGGCCTCTGCCGCCGGCGACAGAAGCTGTCGGACAAGGTATGCCCTCCGAGGCGGCCTATTCCTCCGAGCCACCGTACGTCCACCCGGCCGCACGCCACCACCACCACCATCACCACCATTCCGCGCCTGTATACTCGATGACGCCGGAGGAAGAGGCCCGGTACGCCCATCACCACCTTCCCTCTCACCCTCTTCATCATCCTCACCGCCACCCACACGCTGCCGCTCCCCCTCCGCCTCCCCCTCCGCCACCACCACCACCTGGGGCGTCGCACTCAACATCCCTCAGCTCTGTGGGAGGAGCCGGACCGCCGCCAGGCTCAGCGGGGCCGGGAGGGCCAGGCTACTACGACCCTGCTCCACACCTCTCCCCACCTCCCGCCGCCCCCATCGCAGCTCCCCTTGTCTCTCCCTCCTCCTCCGCTCAACCGCCGCATCCGGCCAGCGGTGCCGCGTATCCGTACGATTGACGGTGGGCGAGGCGGGCGCACGTCTCCACATGTCTTGCATCCATATGCCTCAATGAATGATGAAAGTTTTTCTTTGACGGACGCGATGAGAAGCCGTGGTAGCCTGGCCGTCGTACGACCCGCCCGCCTACAGGTGGACAGAGTTCTACTCTGGCGACTGTGAAAACAAGTCCCCCGAGGGACGGAGACACCACGGGCTGGTTCGTCCGCAGGGTGTTGTTGCCCTGGGCTCGTTTGCCGAAATTCGCGTACAATTCCTTACGTGTACCATCAAGCCATCAGAGCTAATCTACGCGCTGCAGCGGTAGGTGCGCGTGGGGGACGCTAGCTACAACTACAACCCCTCAAAGATGTCTCGGACGATCTGCTCCTGCTCCTCCTTGTATCTGTGCCCGAAGCCCGTGGCGGGAATGGCGCTCTCTTTCCTCCCGATGTACCGCACCCTGGCCCGCTTCGCCCGCCCTTCGTTCCCCCTCCTTCCGCTCCTCTTCTTCTTCCCCGCCTCCACCTCCTCCAGCAACGCCTCTAAAACGCTCTCCAGCCTCCCCTTGACGTGCCCCCATGCGCCTTGGTTCCTAGCCTCCTCCTGTGCCCACACCACCTCCGCCCCGCGTTCCAGGGAGCGGGCGTGCCGACGCAGAACGCGCGAGACAGCGCAGAAGGGGAACGGGGCGAGCTCTTCTAACCGGATGAGGGCTACCCCGCCTCTCCCTTGTCCGTCGTCGTTGGGGCCGGAACGGGCGGGGTGCGAGGCGGGGAGAGAATCCCGGTGCGACGCGAGCGAATAGTAGTGCCTACCCGTGCAAAAGACGATCCGCGCCACCAGAGGCGCCTCCTCTCCTTGCCCTACGTCCTCGTCGCTCTTCATGCAGTCCTCTCCTTCCTCCAGCACGCTCTTGAACCGAGCCCCCCTCCCCATCTCCTCCAACCTAGACGTGGCGGCGGGAGAGCGCAGCAAACCCTTTGGACTTAGAACGACCAACGGACGCCGGTAGTTGCGCTTCATCTGCCGGCGGAGGAGATGGAAGTACTGCGCCGGAGTCGACGGATTGGCGATCGTCATGTTTGTGTGGAAGGAGCCATCTGTCGGCGTCATGCTTCCACGGTCATTTGTAAGCTGTCCGATGTGCAGATGGGAGGTTCGTAGAGTCGGGCGAAGAAATAAAGAAGGAAAAGGAGGGGGTAGGAAGGCGTTGCGGCGTGAGTCGTTTGTCGAGCTTCCCAACCCTATCACCGGTGCCGGTGTGACCACGTTTGCACACCTGGAGGAAACGTTCCATCCTTCCCGACGAATGCTCCGGCCCACCGCCTTCAAGCCCGTGAGGCAGGAGCATAACCAGACCGGACTGCTTGAGCCATTTGGCTGTAGCGGAGGAAGACAAGGGGACAACGAGATCAGGAGACTCGCATGGAAGGACTCGGGGAGTGAGGGATCGACTCAAGAGGATAGATGAGGAGGCCCAGTCGCCATGCGGCGTGCAGGCTCACCTTCGCCGGATGACAAGAATGTGTCGATGATGACTTGAGCTCCACTGGATGATATCCACGCATCGACGTCGATCAGTACAGTAAGTACGAACGGCGTGAATCGCACTCGAACGCCAACCGTTTCGCCCCGACACCTCCCGTGGTCGGACTTTGGCGTTTGCTCACTTTGAAAAGTCTGCGAACTGATGTTCCATCATGGGCAGCAGATTGGGCGATTCCCAGCTCATGCCCAACTCAAAACCTGTACCGGGCGCCGAGGTGAGCAGGGGTCAGAGATGAGGCCGCGCACGGTCCGTCAGTGCACAGTCAGCGAGGGTCGTCTTTTTTCGGACGAAGAACGGCGCAGTCGCTGAGAGCGGGGCAACTCGCCTAGAATGGCGAATTCGCTGAGGGAGCCTTTCGATTGCCGCGGGTCAGGAGGTCAAAAATCAAAAAGTCAGCGCGAACGCACTCGCGAGTCGCACTGATGGCAATGCCGCCAGTGACGTCGGCCCTCGCCGTACACACTGTTAGCCAGCTCCAACCTGCCTCTGGTCCGGCCCTGCCGCTCCTCGCCGTTGGCGACGGAATTGAGAGGCACGAGCGCCCGTTCGGACGTCTGATCTACGAGAATGGCATGTCGCTGGCTGAACGTGCCCCTCCCCACGTCCTGTCCGGAGATGCGCACGTCGAAACCCTCGGCGAGGAGCGTTCCCATCGCGAGCGCTTCTGCCGTCGCAAAGCTGATTTCACGAGGGTAGGCGGACTTGAACTCGGACGACGGAGAGGGAGAGGAAGAAGAGAGCGAGGCGAGGCGCTGAGAGATGTGGCGGTGGAGTCGAGGGTGGAGCTTCTACCGAATGTGAAATGAATGAAAGACGACCGTCTCAGGAAATATCAGCGATGAAATGAGAAAAAGGTGAAGACGGAGCGCTTCTTATATCAGTTGGGCCAGCCTTCCATTTTGCGACCGTGATGGACTCACAAAACCATCCGGCACGAGCACGCTCCGCTTCCCCTCTATAAGCAGTATCTCCTCCTCCACCCCTGTCTCAGGGTCATGGTCCGCCTCCTCGCTCGCAGGCCAAACTACGTCCTTCCAGTTCCCGCCGAACAGGTCGGGCCTGGGAGAGACTCCCTGGGCCGCTTTCAAGCGTTCGTCGAGGTGGGCACGGTAGGATTCGCGAAAGGCAGAGGCTTCAGAGGAGGAGAGAACGCCATCGGACTGTCGTTGGAGGCCGTCCAACAAACAAAAGCAGAGAACAGTCAGCGCGGAGGGAGGAAAGTCAGAAAGAGGCGATTTCCATGCGCCCCGCCCGCCTGGTCTTTTTGGTTGGCCGGGAGCGCAACGGGGGCAAATCGATCGGGGCGAGGAATAAACGGGCTCACCAACAGCTTCTCCTCGTACATCTCTGGCACGCTCTTTCGAGCCCGAATCTTGTCGTACATCAGCGGCTGGGTGAACGCTGGTTCGTCAAGCTTCCGGAGGCGACCGACGGTGAGAGGAGGGTGGACGGGTAGTACATGGACGAAGATTGGGATGAAGCTCGGCGCAACGCGTGTGAGGGAGGGTAGGGATCGATCGTGGAGAGCCAAGGGAAAGAGACGGTCACCTCGTTATGTCCCCAGCGTCTGTACACGACGAGATCCACAAAGACGTCCTTTCGAAATTGCTGGCGGTACTCGAAGGCGACGGCGATCGCCCGTGCGACGTCTGCAAGAACATGAGAGGAGGAGGCGGGGTTGGAGGGCGGAGCGTCGTGTGTGATACCAGCCTGTCAGTCAGTTAGCGTAGAGTGTGAGCTCGTCGGCGAGACGAAGGAGGCGCCTCTCGCCTTCAGGGTAGTCGCCGTTGACGTGCAGGACGGGAGCGTTGATCATTTTAGCTACGCATCGCAAGGGCGACCCAGAACGAAGAAAACGTGAAGGGATTCAAATAAGTGCGTCAGAAACGACGTCAGCCCGTCTCATCCCACCGGCAAGCTCACCGATGTCAGAACAGTAAAGACTGGACCTGCCAGCGGTCGAAGGCGTCGTGTACCCGATGCTGTGGAGGGTTTGGGGGGAGGTGTCGGAAAACCCGTCCCGTCAGTGTGCGCATTCGCCTCAATGGCATCATCTAGATTTTTGACCTTGGAAGGCCTACTCACTTGTTGCTAGAGCCGTGCGGCGAAAAAAGAAAGAGATATAAAGGGAACGATTCAGAGACAGAGCGCTCCGGCACACCAGCAGAGGCACGAAAGAAAAAGCGACGCTCCGCTCACTTGACGACGATATGCACGCTCCCTCCGATCGTGTAATGAGGAAGGTCGCCTAGAAAAGGTATTCCCCAGCCGACGGGCCGAGGTCAGCGAGGTTCGCTAAAGCTTTAGAGAGACGACGTCCCAGCGTCTTTTCCGCCTTCCACCACGCGCCCCCCGCGCCCCGCGCCGCGCCGTCACGGCATGCCCACCGGAACTCACTCAAGCCCAGGCTCTCCATGACGACGCCCTGACCCGTGAACGCGGCATCTCCGTGCAGCTGCACGCAGAGCACGTCGTCTCCCAACCTCTCCCGGCGGTCCTCGGGGCACGGCGGAGCGGAACCGAGGCGTCGGGGACGGAGGAGGTCAGCCTGCTTCGCTCGGGCTTTGCCTTGTGCGACCGGGTTCACGGCCTAAGCGTAGGGCGGACGGACGGACGAGAGGAAGAAGAGAGGAAGATCTGGGGTCAATTGAACGAATGCCACCACGATGACTGCGACCAAGCTGGGCCTGGGGACACGCACCTCAAGGTGGGAGGGGTTCGGAAGCATGGAGATCTTGACGGGCTCGTCCGCTCCTTCGTACTTGAGCGAGGGGCAGGAAATGAGGTGACTACGGGCGAGCGAGCGAGTGGCGTTGGAAGTCGGGCATATCAGTATCACGGGTGTATGGGGATAGGCGGCCGGTCGTCAAGATAGATGGCCGTCGCCGTCAACACGGGAGAGACGGCGCCGACAACACGAGCGAGCGCGCGGGCTCACCTCAGGACGTCTCCCTCGCTTCCGACGAATTCATCCGGAGACACCTCAGGACCTCCCTTGACCTTGTGAAAGAGGTTCGCCGGATCGTAGCGGAGAAGGTCGGTGAGCAGCGAGAGCCTTCCGCGGTGAGGCATGCACAAGACGATGTTGGAGATGTTGGCTGAAGGGGAAGAAGAAGAGAAAAAAGAAAAGACAATTGTCGAACGGGGAAAGGAATAAATGGGTAGATGGTGCACCGAACCGCACGTGCGAAGAGAGCTCACCCCTCGCGGAGGCGCCGAACAGCGTGTCCAGGGCGGGAAGCATGCTCTCGGCTCCTTCCAGGCCTGTTCGGCGGGGCCAAAGTGAAGAGAGTATGAGAACCGTAGCTCCAGCTCGCTCTCCATCCTCTTCCGTCGCTCGTCCAAGCACGGGACGGCCGACGAGACAAGACTCACCGTACCTCTTCAGGTTTGGAAACTTGGCCTGCAAAAACCAATCGAACACCTCGCTCTTCGCCAGGAGCTCCCACATCCGCCTCTTCTCGTCGTGGCCGGGAGAGAATCCGGGCTTGGCCTCTGTCGCCGGGGCGGAAGGGGAAGGGGAAGGGCGGAGGTCCAGACGTCCGAGGGGGCCGCGGTCCTCTCCAGCTCCCGACGGGCCCCACTCCGAATTTGCGGCCGAGGGCTGCAGCTGGGAAAGGACGGCGCGTAGGGAGGCGGGCATGTGTTGAGGCGGGTCAGACGGCGGCGGGGTGGTTGGAGTTGGACCCTGGCCACGCTTATCCTTGTGCTGGCCCGTCGACGAGGCGGTGGAGGAAGGGTCGGGTAAAGACTCTAACAAGGCACAGAACCAAGAGCGCACGGCCTTGGAGGAAGAGTGCATAAACTCGTAGCTGCAGATGTGAAGAAGGATCAGCGATGGCTGGGGTGAACGAGGTGCTGGCCGGCGCGGCGCACTGGTCGGTACAGATGTTCACCACCGTCCACTCACCCGATCCTGCCGACATACACGCCCATGAGGTGTTTCTCAATCTCGTCAAGCGTCAGATCTCCTTCGCTCCCCTCTGCGGTTTTGGTCTCCTTCTCATCCCCGTCACTAGGGAATTGGCCGGGATAGAGAGCGGAGGTGGGTGCACCGGAGACGCGCGGGGATGCGGGAAAGGCAGGGTGGTCCATGATTCCGCGCAGGGGATAGACGGCGGCGCGTTCGAGGCCGTAGCGGGTCGGGGAGAGGGCCGCGACGGGGCTAGAAAGGAGATGAAGGTGGGGGTAAGGGTGCGGAGAAGTGGAGAGATTGTCCTGCCATGCGTCCACTCACTCCCTCTCCATGATGTCCAGGGGATCGATCAAGGCGGCGCGATGGCCGTGTCTGCGCACGTTGTCCACGTAGCGCAAGAGCGTGGCGTTGGCGTTTCGGTTGGCTAGCTCGATGGGGGTGTCTGAAAGGGGGGAGAAAAGAGGGGAACGGCGGTCCACAACCGCGACGTGTCGGTCGCGCCCAGAGCTATGCCCACGCCTGGTTCGACCCCAAGGATAAATAAAGACAAAAGAAATGCACTCACAATCCGGAACGGCGGGCGTCCACCTTGGCGGAGCGGAGGTGTATCCAAACACGCCGCCGGCGTCGCCGCTGAAGCCTTGCTTCTTGTCCTCCTCCAAGACGCCATGGTACGCGCGTACGGGGGCCGGCGAGCGCAGCGAGAGTGTGGTGCCGTTGCTAGGAGAGGCAAGAGTGTGCCGGCAGCGGGGGAGGAAGGGGCGAAGGAAGGGCAGGGCACGGTGACGTATGGGGACGACTCTGGACAAGGAGGGGAAAAGAGCAAAGAGGGAGAGGATGGTCATCTCGAGACTGGATATGCACGCGGGGTTGGGACAAAGAACAGGAAGAGAAAACTGGCGAGATGATAAGGTGGGGGAGATGCCAAAGATAACAGGCACTCGCTCGCGCCCGCCTGTGGGACGAGGCGGGCTGGACAAAGGCCGACACGGACAAGGTCACCGTCCGGTCACAGTCGCCACCGCCGTTGCCTTGCTCGGCGTCTCAACGGTTACCAGACGGCGCTGAGCTCGTGACCGCCTCAAGCCCCCTCTCACCGCTCGGGGCCCCTCGGCCTCTCTTCTTCGCTCGGTCTTCTCCAGGTTGTGTCCGTCGCCGGCGCTGCATTTCTCGCGCAGCGTTCCGACATTCTTGCAAGAAGACCCGGCGGGACAAGCGTGATCAGCTGGTCGGGTGTGGGGTTAGGCACGTGGTAGGCATGCATGTGCACGTGATGCAGCAGATCTGACTGCGGTCACGCACGTAACCCTACCCCAACGGGCGCTGATGTCTGGCTGCGCTCCCCACGCGCTCGTCTACGGGCAGAGCGCATGGAGCACGTGTGAGCGCGCACGAACGCCATTGGCCTCCCCGCGTTTTCCCGTCAAGCACGTGCAAGTGCCTGCCGGCGGCAGCGGGTGCGTCGACCACGCTCGCCGGTGGAGGTGGTGGAGCAGCGGGGAGAGATACGAGAACAGATCAGATCAGATCAGATCAATCAGCGCACCCACGGCCGGCCGGCACACAAAGGTTGTTCCTGCGCAGGGCGCACAGCTGCGGCGCGGGTGCCTTTCAGACGCCGTACTTGCGTCTGCTTGTGGATCGACGCCGGCCGGAAGGAAAGAGTGGGCGACTCGACTCGACTATCACGTCGTCGAGATAAAAAAAATCATACACGTCAGGACAGGACAGGACGAGGCCAGGCCAGCGCCGTCGTCGCTCCCTCTTCTGCCTCCTGCGAAACCCTCCCATCCCCTCTCCACCCGCCTCCTCCCCCTCCAGTCCTTCCCCCCTTCCTCCGTCGCTGCGACCGCGACTGCAACCGCATGTCATGTCCCGGCCCACCGCTCTAGGATCCCTCCCCGTCGTCTCCAAGACCGACTCCGCCTCCTCTGGTCTCGACGACGCCAAGGTCCCCGCGGACATGTCCAAACCCTCCGTGTCCGCCTCGGACGGGCCGGCCGCGTCGGCGGAGGACCGCGGCGTAGAGGTCAGACTCGACGTGACGGCCGGCAAGAGCAACATGTCCGATTACTTCACCGTCCTCGCCGCCGGCGCCGCGCTCTTGAGCGACGGCTTGCAGAATAACATGCGAGTGCTTTATCTCTTCCCTCTCGTCCGTCGCCCGTAGGCGACCACCGACCAGTCCAGCTGGCTGGGTGCAGTAGGAGCGCCGTCACTCGCTCTGTGTCGCCCCACCCCTTCTCACCCGCCTCCCTTCTCTCTCTCTTCTCTCTCCTACAGCATGACAATGGCAAACGTAGTCTTCCAGAAAATTTATGGCAAAAACGTCTATACCTCGGACGTCTCCACCCGCGTCTCCAACGCCCTCCTCGTCGGTGCCGTCTTGGGACAAGTGACGGTGGGCGTCATCACGGACCGCATTGGCCGTAAGACCGCTCTCGTTGCGACTACTCTCTTGATCGTCATCGGCAGCATTCTCTCCGCGGGAAGCTACGGCAAGGACGTGCAAGGCATGTTCTGGATGTTGACCGTCGCCGTGAGTGGTCAGAACACGGTATTCACCACCTTTTTTTTCAAGCCTGGTATCTGCCGCTTGCTCACTCTGTCTCCTTCTCTCGTCTATTTCCTCTCTTCCTCACCGCTTCCCTTCCAGCGTGGTATCGCCGGTTTCGGCGTCGGCGGCGAGGTGAGCCTCTTTCCTTTTTTTCCGCTCACATTCTCTCGTCAGCGCTCGCCATGGTTGGTCCCCAGCCTCTCACTCCCCGCTCCCAACCCGCCTTCCTTCCCTCCCTCCCTACTCGCAGTACCCCGCCTCCTCCACCTCCGCTTCCGAGGCGGCCAACGACAAGTTCGGCCGGAACCGCGGAAGCGTCTTCGTCATGTGCACCAACTTTGTCCTCTGCTTCGGAGGCCCCCTCGCCGTGTGCATCTTTCTCATCGTCCTCTCCGCCGCCGGGGAGGATCACCTCAAGACGGTCTGGCGTGTCAGCTTTGCCGTCATCACCCTCTTCCCCATCACCGTTTTTTACTTTAGGTTGAAGATCTTGAACTCGAGGTGCGCGTCTGGCATCCATCCGCATTGGGACGGCCAGACAGATAGGCGCTCATCTCCTCTCCCTTCCCCTCTCCTCCCCCGCCCTTGCAGGCTCTACCGTCGCGGCGCGATCAAGCGCAACGTCCCTTACTGGCTCGTCCTTAAGCGCTACAAGTGGGACCTGTTCGGCACCTGTGGCGCTTGGTTCCTCTATGGTGCGCGTCTCCTTCCCTTTTCCTTTTCTTTTTCTTTCTCCGCCCCCTTCCTGATCTCGTTCTCGTTCTCGTCCTCTCCTCCCCTCACTATCAAGACTTTGTGACGGTAAGCTCGCCCCCATCGCCTTGCTTCCTCGATCGCCGTCCTCGCTCGCTCGCTCGCTCATCTTCTACGTTTTCCGCCCCCGCTCGGCCCCAGTTCCCGAACGGAGTATGTATCCCCTGATCGCTCGGAAATCGCGCGTTAGCCAAAGCCGCCCGCCCGGCTCATCCTTTTTCATCTCCCTCTCCTCTCCGTTCCTTTTTCGAACCTCTCCTCGCGAACCGCGACCGCGACCGCCAGATCTTCAGCGGCACGATCATTAGCTCGATCGTGAAGGACGCCTCGGTGAAGAAGACGGCGGAATGGCAACTTCTCCTAGGAACCATCGCTCTCGTACGTTCCCTTCCTCTTTCACCCATATCGGCAAGACTTGGACTTTGACTGACCCTCCCTTCGCCCCCGCCCACACCGGTCGGACTACACACAGCCCGGTGTCTTTGTCGGCGCTTGGCTGTGCGGAGTCATCGGCCGGAGGAACACGCTGATCATCGGCTTTTCCGGGTATCTGATCATTGGTGCGTCGAGCTTATTCAAGCGGCCGTTTTCGAACTCGCGCACATCGACTGGACCGTCCTGACTGAAGATGCGATCGCCCTTGCTTGCCCTTGCTTGTTTGCCCTCCTCCCCCTTGCTGCTGCCTCCGCCGCGGCGACATCCGGCTTAGGCCTCATCATCGGTTGCGCCTACGACAAGATCGTCGCCGCGATCCCGGCCTTCGTCATCCTCTACGGTCTGATGCAGTCCATGGGCGTGAGTGCCAAGCGTCGCCGCATCACACGTTTTTTCTTTCCTCTTCGTCTTCCTGGCCCTCCGCTCATCGCCGCCGACGTTTTTCTTTGATTCGGGCCCCATCGCAGAACCTCGGACCTGGGTGAGTTTGGAACGAGTCAGGCCAACCCCATCCATATCGCCGTTCTCAGTCCCCAAGTCTCTGCGATTCGGCGCCGCCGCTCCAATCGAACCACTCGCTCACGCAGCTGCATCGTGCTTTTTCTTCTCTCTCCCCGTGGTGCACGACAGCGATATGCTTGGCCTTGTCAGCAGCGAGAGCTACCCGACTGCCCTTCGAGGAACGTGCTACGGCATCTCGTGAGTTTCCCTCTTTGCCTCCGCGCCCTCCAGCAGTCCGTTCACCCCCCGCCCATCCCCCGGGTCCGGCCGCCGTGCCAACTTTTGTTCTTCCCCCTCCTTTTCTCGCCTCCCCCTGCCAGCGCGGCGATCGGCAAAGTCGGCGCGGCAGTCGGCACCCAAGCCTTTACGCCCATCCAGAACAACCTCGGCAAGCGCTGGACCTTCATCATCGCCGCCCTCTGCGGCGTACTCGGCATGGCCATTGCCTTCTTCTTCATCAAGGACAAGGTGCGTCGGCGTTTTGTCTCTCCGTTTCTTTTCCGGTCGGCCACCCCTTGACTGGCTAATCGGCCGTTTCGCCTTCCCATTTCTTTCTCCTACCCCCACCCTCTCGTCTCCTCCGCCTCCTTGTAGAGCGCGGAAGACCTCGCATCAGAGGACGAAGCGTTCCGACGATACCTCGTCGAGAACGGCTGGAACGGCCAGCTCGGAGACGGGACGGAAGGCCTGCACAAGGTGGACGAGGTGTGCATCGAGGACATTGACGCGGAGGCCGCGAGGATGCCTCGGTGACCTCCTCCTTCAAAAAGCGCTCCGACCGGATGTGTCATGCAGTCAGGGTCGCGGTGCTGTTTAGAATCGGACAATTACCCGCCCCCCCTTCCCCCCTCTACCCCCAACTCTTTCAAATATCATCCTGTTCCTTTCGTCCGTTCGTTTCCATTTTTTTCACTTTCCCTTCTTCGTCGTCGCCTTAAGAGCTTGGCTTTTGAGGTGTGCTTGATTCCCGTATAATACCTCCCTCGATTCTCGTACTCGAGTTGCTGTGCAAGGACATTTCGTGCCGCCCCTATCGCTCTTCCATACCCATGCTACGCTACCCCTAGCCGTTCCATAAAAGGCCACCGCTCACGGCGTCGGGACGCCGGCGTACCCTGGCCTCGTGACACGGCTGCGCACGACGAGACGGAACGCACCAGGCATCCATCCATCTCTGTCCACGGCCAGGCGCTGACGCGGAGACTTGGTCGATGACGATTTTGATAGATAAATCGGGGCCTTTCTCATTTGCTTTATTCCTCCTTCCTTGCTGCTTTGGTCAGAGCGAAGGTGGCCCGTGCGCACCGATCGGCGCTGCGGACTCGACGAAAGTCGCAAGTGGCCGCCCATTTTGCCCTCCCATCTCTCCGCTGCCCTTCTCGTTTTCAACGTTCCCTTTCGACGCTCACAGCCCCCCGCCACGTGCCTGTCCCACGGACTGGCAACGTCCGCTTTTGTCGTCCATTTTCCGATTATACCGTGGCGAGCGCGAATGGCGATCTGCGTCCACTGCTCCCAACCCGTCCCCCATCTCTACACCGCTTACGGAGGATCCGGTTCCAGGTCGTCCACCAACGACGCTCCTTCCTCCCTCTCCAAACTGGTACGAAGAAGCGTATTGAGGACAGCGCTCGATTTACGCTCCTCCCTCACTTCCCCGTCGCCGTCACCCAAGCCTCCCGCTGGTCCGAGGTCTCGGGCCGGCGCCGAGCCGTCTCCTTCGCCGACCCCACTCCTCATCGTCGTCTCAAGATGTCCATCCTGCGGTCGCACCGCGGACCCATACGTCGAGATGGAGGACGTCATCGTCTTTCTCGACTTGGTGCGTCGTGACCCTGCCTATCCATCCTTAAATGATGTGACGGATGCCGCTTGGCTCCCGGACGGGTTTGCCGGGGCCGACCGACTGATGGATTTCGGTTGAGTCCCTCTTAACGCCATCTTACCTGTTCCGTTTCGATCACATCCCTTCCATCTTCTGTTTCCTCCTCGGTACCACATGGCCTTCTGCCACTCCTTCCCCCCTCGTTTCTCCTTCCCCTACCCCTCCACCTCTGGATATGGCGCGGCAGGTCCTCATCAAACCTCGGGCCTTCCGCCACCTCCTATTCAATCGCCCTGTGCTGAATGCACCCGAACCCGCCTCTATGACCAAAAACGCAGCCTCGCCCGCGCTACTCCCCGTAGCATCCGACACCGACCCCGAGGGAGATGAGGAAACCGTTAAGCTTGCCGGTGGCATGAGCGGCGAATTCACCTTGGGGCGAAGGGAGGCGGAGGACGATCACAATTCGAGACCGAAGACGACAGCGGGTAGGGGGAAGAGGATACGACCTTCACCTGGGACAGAGACGGAGAGGGGATCCTTGACAGAGGTGAGGTTTTTTTTGCCCTCTCGTCCATTCGACTGAGCGACGACCGCGGTGGTTGTAGGAGGACCACGGGTGGTCTCCCTATCTTTCGTGCCCTTTACTGGTCCCTTACTATTCCCGCCCTCCCCCACAATCGGTGGTAGTGGTACATCCTTGCTAGACGAGCCGTCGCCATTATCCTCGTGGACGCTTGTGAGCATTCTTTCCGGCTCGCTCGCTCGCCCGTATTTCAAAGGCTCGAAGCCAAGCTAACCATCTAGACTAGGACGCTGACGCATGTCATTCTCTCTTGCCTATTTCCATAGACTTTTGCTGGTTTCATCTCTGTGGGTGTCGATAACTTCCCGAGACGGATTCCAAAAGCACGATGGGCTGACTCACCGCCCTGTATGATGATCTCTTTCCTCCAGGTGCGAGCCGGCCAATCCCTGGCGCATGTTCGTCTACCGGAGCGGTTGACGTCTCCATCGTCACCTCACCGATGCAAGCGTCCACTTTGGACGGCGACGGCAACCCTTCGTGGGCCCTGTCGGCGGCATGTGGGAGCACGGGAGAGACGGACAAGATGCTGTTGGGGTATGCTGGCGTACTGTGGAGGATCGCTTTAGGTGAGCTGGTTCATTGGCGGACCGACCTGTGTCCACGGCCCACGTCCTTCCTATTTGCTTGAGTAGAAGTGCAAGTCAGATCGCTCACACCACCGCCTCTTCTCTATGTAGAAACGCTTATTTTCTACTCCGTCGTCACGCTCGTCTCCGCATGCTTGTGCTCCCCTGTAGGGCGTCTTTGGCGCCGGCAAACGAAGGCTTCCGGTCGTTTCCGGTGAGTCCTTCGCCGCTCGTCACTCAATCACCCTCGACGACTCTGGTCAATCACCGAAAGAAAGAAACGAACGAAGAGCCTCCTCTTGCCTCGTCTCATCACCTCGCACAGGCTTTTCCTCGTCCCCACCGCCCTCGTCCACTCCTCCCTCACGACGGTCTTCCTACTCTCCCTACTCCTCCTCTGGAAATCCAAATTGCCACGCACTGGCAGCTTGTCAGCCTCCTCGTCCCAACCGCTCTTCGCCTTCTCTTCGCTCCACTTTTTCCGTGTCTCCTCCTTCATAGTCGCGCCCGGAGATGGAGTGAGCCGATGGGGGCTCAAAGCGTTGCCCAATCTTTGGAGGGACCCACTCCGCCGAGGACTTTCCTCTTTACTCGTCTCTCTCCAGCAAGCGGTGACGAGCCCGACGGGCGCGTGGGACGCCGACGCGGTGGTGCGCGCCGTCGTGGGAGGTCTCAGCTCCTCGGCCGCCCTCTTCGTCGTCTTCGAGGCGTGTCGTGGACCTCCTGCCTCGGCTTCGGCTTCGGCTTGTGACTCCGACTCCGCTCCCCACCTTTCCTCCCCATCTTCCCCCGGCGCGCCTCGCATACGAACCACCGTCCTTGCCGTCTTGTCGGCCCTGTCGGCGGGCTGGATGGCGCGAGCGTGGACGAGGGAGGCATGGATCGAAAGGGCTGGATGGCCCATATGAG
The DNA here is from genome assembly GCA_029717555.1 of Peribolospora baueri. Lineage (NCBI taxonomy): Eukaryota > Fungi > Basidiomycota > Peribolosporomycetes > Peribolosporales > Peribolosporaceae > Peribolospora > Peribolospora baueri. The sequence continues at coordinate 40,993 of JAMDHS010000019.1, forward strand.
GCCGAGTATGACCGCCTATCAGCGTGGTCCGCGTTGGTATGAATATGGTACACGACGTAATGCCCTTTCCTTGTCCATTCCTCCTTGCAGCGCCGGTTACGTATATTACCATTTACAATTTAACGAAGGAAGAAACGGGCATGACGCTGAAGGGGTCGGTTCAGGTCAATGAGGAAGGAGCTCGCAAAAGAGAAGGGTGGAAGGAGGGTGCAGTCTCGTGTTTGCCATTCTCCATGCTGACACGGTCGAGATTCACAAGGAAGACGGGGTGGGACTGGAGATGGAAAGGAAGGAAGAGGACAAAGGGTGCTATTAGGCCGGGTGGCGGGCGTCTTTGGTATGGTGGTATGGGACGGAGGGTGGATGTGGAGAGCGAGAAGAAGAGACGGCAAAAGACGAGGGGAATTGGGATGGAGAGCGAACAGATGGAGGGGCTTAAAAGAGCGACCAAAAAAGGACAGACAGTGGAGAGGCAAAGAATATGGAACGGAGCTGACGACGATGCGAGAAGGACGAGGACGAGCGCGCGGCAGGTCCGAGGAGGACGACTAGAGTAGAGACAGTGGACGAGGAGAAGATGTGACTGAGAGAAGGGAAAGCAAGAAGTGAAAGATACAGTGACTGACAAGATGAGGATGAGACCGAGGCGGTAAACCGAAAGAGGGAGGACAGGAAAGGAGGTGGAATGAGACGAAAGGGAACGAACGTGATATCTATCGAACCAGACGACTACGACGAAATCGAGATGCATTTGCGGCGAGGCAGGCGTCCGACGGTCGTGTACAACAAGAAGAGAAGGAAGATGCGGCTAATATGAGGAATGGAATGAAGACGGGAGGCGAGGTGTAGATGAGCTCGACACGTCGGCCGAGTCGTTGACCGACCGAACCGGTGCCAAAACTTATCGCGCGCCAGCCCGTTGGTGGCGCGAGCAGAGCGAGTTCCAAAAGAACTTGTCTTATGGTTTTGGAAGCACCCCTGCCCCACTCCCCTCGCTCCTCACTCCTCCTCATCTTCCTCGAGGATCTCGCTGAGCGGCTCAGGCTCGTAGCCGGGCGAATGACGGCGTATGGGCGCGGCGACATGCACGTTGTTGTTGTTCTGCAGATTGTGGGCAGTGAGCGTAGTGGGAGAGGCGGGCTCGCTGAGGGTCACTTCGTCAAAGTCGATATCGTCGTCGTCGTCGTCGTCGTCTTCTTCATCTCCTCCTTCTTCTTCTTCATCTTCTTCCTCCCACCTCCTCACGTCTTCCTCGCGACTCATCTCCGAGTCGCCCGGGAAGTGGTTGCGCTCCCGCTGTTGCGGTTGCTGCCGCTGCTGCGCCTGCTGCAAGCGGTAGACCTGCGCAGCATAGGCCCTCGAATGGTCCGACCAATAATCGCCAGCGCCGTTAAAGTTCTCTTCCGCCTTACAAGGCGAAGGTGTGCCGCTGGGCGAAAAGTCCTCCCTTCCGCGAGCGCTGGAAAGGTGGTGGTACAACTGTACGGGAGAGGAGGTCCCGCCTCCGTTTCCTGACGTAGAGGACGGACTCGGTCTTCCTTCGACGAGCGCGGCATTCTGTGCGATCAGGGAGGCGATGAGGTCCGAGCGCGACGACGGCGAAACAGACCGCTGCCGATGCTGCTGGAGATCAAGATAAGGATTGGAGGACGAGCTGGAGGACGAGCTGGAAGGCGTCATGGCCACCGAGGCTAGAGTGGAAAGCTCGGAGGGAAGGTCCGAGTTGGTGTTTACGGGAGAAGAAGCAGGGCTGACGGAGCAGCCGTAGACAGGAAGAAAGGAGCATAGCTGGACCTGTTGCTGGAGAAGCTGCTCCATGCCGGAAGAAGCGGAAAGGGTGTCCTGACGTTCCCTTGGAGCGCCCTCCGTCTCGACATACACACGACCGTCGGAGGCAAGCCCAGGAGATGGCGAGGCTGCGGGAGAAGAGGATCGAGAAGTGTCGTTGGAGCCCATCTGTGAAGAAACGAAGAGGAGTTTGTCGAACACAGGCGTGGGCGACTGCGAGCGCGATCTGTCCATTGGGGCGCGGTCGCCCCTGCCCGGCCTGCTGTCTCGTGCCGACGCCCCTGCGTCATCGGCACTCGCCCTCCTCCTAGTGGCACCATCATCAGCTCCGTCCCCTTTTTGATTTGCGTTCGCGTTCGTGTTCACTATGGTCTTCGCTTTCGCCCCGATGGCTGAGACAGCGTAGGGGGCATCGCTTGTGATCACGCACAACGCCTCCTGACGAACGGTCATACGCTGTCCCGGACGTGGGAGGGACGGCTCGACGTGCACGCCTTCCTCGGTCGGTTGTCCCTCCTCGCGGCTGTCGGTCGTGTCATCGGCTGGGGACGGCGCCGCGACAACTATTTCTTCTCGGCTCTTAATGAGTTGGACAGACGAGCGGGACGCTCGGAAAGGGTCCGCCTCATCATCGTCGATCTCGGCAGGAGGGAAGACCAGGGCGACGCCGTTTGCACTAGGGTTCGTCGTCGCCGCCGCCGTCAGCTGTGCGCCGGCGTCTACATCGCCGGAGCCGCCTCCGGGGCCGAGCTTGCGAAGGAAAGAGAGACTTTTCTTCCTCGCGTTGGCGAGACGTCTCTGCGAGGGGGTGCGAGGCAGGGGGGAAGCGGGCACCGGGGCGATATCCTCGAAAGCCGCATGACCGTCTGCACTGATGCTAGCACTGACACCAGCGGCATTGGCGTTGTTGTAGGATGTGAAGGAGGACCCACTGGTCCTAGATCCCAACCTGATGCTCCCAAAGTCCATCCAGCTGTGCCTCCTCTGCTCAGGTACGAAAGCGGGCTGCGCTCCTCCAAAGAGCGCGACCGAGGAAGGAGCGGTCATGGTGAAACGGCGGAATGGTGGCGCTGGCCAGCTGTCAGAATTGATAGATGGGAGCGTCGAGTCGTCTGCGTCTTGGTCGGCACCGTTGATCGTTGACATCGACGTCGACGCCGATGTTGTCGTCGTCGGCGGTGGCGGCTGAGGAAGGCTGTGGGCGCTGGCGGTGTGACGGCGGAGAAGCGGTTTCTCCTCGAGTAGCTGTTTCTTCTTGGCGGCAGGCGACTCTGGACTGGCGGGGACGAAGGAAGAGGAGGGAGAATGGACGAGGTGGTCGATGGAGAGCGCGAAGGGCTTCCCGTTGGCCGCGCTGGGTATCCAGGCATAGTCCTTCTTGGCCCCGACGGTGGCGGGCGTCGTCGCAGGCTGTGAGGACAGGTCGACGCTCCTATGGTGGCCGTGGCCTTTCCTCACAGCAGCGCTCGCGCTGGCGGAAGCGCTGGCGGTAGAAGGGCGCTTGGGTTTGCGCTTGCTGAAGAGCAAAGATCCGGTTCGGGGTAGGTCAGTAAGCGACAAGCCCGGACGCCAGCCGGCCTTGCCGCCATTGGTGTCAACGGCACCGTTGCTCGGAAGAGTATATGTGGTGGACAAGCCGTTCGAACCGCACCCGTCCTTGAGAGGGTCGATGGCGGCCAAATTGGTGGTCATGCTGGGAGAGGAGAGGAGGGAAGTGAAAGAGATGGACGGCGAACTGTGGACGGGCAACGAGACGGCGATCAATTTCGCCATAAGACAAGACGTGCATGTAAATGGCGGGGTCAGGTCAACGATGGGATGTATGCGTCCAGATTAGACCGGGAGGTAGACGCGGACGAAACTACTTACACGGGACCTTGTTCCGTCGTCGTAGACGGGTCGACGGTCGTGGGAAGCGGCAACTCTTCTTGAGCCTGGGAGAAAGCGGACAGTCCTTCCGGAACTTCGACATTAGGGGTGATAGTGGAAAAAGCTAGAGAAAAAAAAAGAAGCACAAGAGGAAGACGAGGCGGGAACGAATGGGCAGGCGTATTAATGAATGGTCGAACGACCGTAGGGAGGGACGGGTGAATGCGCGCGTAGAATAGACAGACAGACTGTCGGGGGCCGACAGTTCGGAAAAAGGCCAAGTCCCGATCGAAGCTGAGGAAAGGCGACCATCACACACCGTGTTGCACCGCTCCCTCCGCCTGGCCGCCTTCGTTGAACGGGGAGCCAAAGTCGATGTCGCCAAGGACGAGGCTGAGTCCTTCATCGGCACCAGACGCTTGCTCTCCGCCCTTGAGCTTGTCCCTGTCCTTGGCCTGCACGTGAGCGCTGCCGTCGGTCCTTTTCACCAGCTTGGAGCCACCCTTGGACCTGAAACTCTTCTTTCTCATCTTCTTTGCCGCCTCCGCGGCTCCCTCTTGGACCTGCATGGTGGTGGTGGCGGCGGCGTGGACATCACCGTCGCGCTCGCCGTCATCATCGGAGAGCTGCTGATGCCCCTTCTTGCTCCTTCCGTCGAGGACGCCTGGTAAAAGGCTGCTGAGCGAGGTACGCCACATCGACCGACGATCCTTTCTGCTTTTCAGGGATCCGCGGAGCGTTGAGTCGCCGGAGAAGGTCGAGTCGGACGGAGAGGTGTAGCCGTAGGAAAATGGCCTGTTACTCAGATTGGCCTTGCCGCCCTTGACGGCGCGTTCGCCCTCTCCTTCGCCTTCCTTCCCTCCACGCTCGAGACGTGGGTCGTCGAACCAGGTGAGCCGGGGCTCGCTGGAGGACCTGGGGTAGGAGAGGGAGAGGGCGGGGTTGAGGGAGGAGCTCCAGATGCTGGGGAGGTAGATGTTGGCAAACGAGGCGCTGGACTCCAGGTGACCGCCCTCGTCTAGCGCCAGGTGGTCGTCCAACTCGACCGAAGAGGCGTTTTCATGAACGAGCGAGCGGATCGTTGCCGCTGTGGGCGAGCATGACGTCGAGGGGTCCCCGGCGGCCATCGCTCTCCGGCGTGTCTCTTGGAAGCGTGAAAGGCTTGTCAGAGCCCGTGGAGGGAAGACAAAGTGAGCGCGCCGTCGGAGAGGCGGAAAGAAAGGGAGATGGAGTGAGAAGAGAGCGAGGTTAGAGGTGGATGGGGTGGTAGAAGAGAAGAGCGTCCGTCATCGGGAGCGGAGATGAGCTGGAATGGAAGGGGTGGCCGGCAAGAAGAGCGCCAGGGGCCCTTGGATCGAGGTCGAGGACGAGCAGGCTGAATGGAGTGCGTGCTGGGAGAGAAGGGTACGGAGAGAAACAGAAGAGGAATCCATTAACCGTTTGCGATGTGTATCTGTATCTGTGCCATCCTGTCCTGTCTTGTCTTGTCCCATTTTATCCTCCTTGTGTGTGATTGATTGCTGGTGCACGATGCGACGAGCGAAGAGTCAAGGAGGTGAGGCATGGGCTTTAGCGCGAACGAAGGCGGGAGCGTCGTGCCATCGGCCTCGGCCACCGCGGACTACTAGGTCGAGACCGGGGTAGGCGGAAGAGGGATGGACGGAATATGTGAAAATGACGATATATATTCCTCTCCATCCATCCCGGAATTGGCCGACCGTGGAGGCGGTTAGCTGGTCGTCGATGAGCAAGCGCGCCGACGACGACGACGGTTCGGTTGTGGTGGTCGTCGGAAGGTTCGTTCGTTCGTTGATCGATCGACGGTCGACGTCGGAAGGAGTGAAGCGACTCCTCCCTCCTTCCCTCTCCTTCGTCCCTCGCTCTCCCTCCATCCTCCCATCTTCCTGCCTTCGCCTCGCCCTTCCCCCTTCCTCCTCGCTCCGGAGCGTTGTGAGGGGAGGATGGATGAATGGAAGAGCAAGCCAACCAACCGATGCCGGATCGCGAGCGGGCTTTGTGTGCAAGGAGAGTCGCCACGTGGGACGGACGACGATCGAGCCGCAGCAACGATCGATCTTCGCGTCTTGTCCCGCCCCCTGTTATTCGATCCGCTTGCCCTCCCGCTCACTGCCCGGTTTCTGAGAGACACTGGGCGCTTCCCCCTCTCCTTCACGGACGGCACGGACGCATCACCGACGACGGGTGACCCCCACCCCTGCTAGCCGAACCCTGCCGCGACCCTACGCCTAGTTCCCCCCCGCCTGCGATCACTTTCTTGGGCTGGTCGTACAGCTATTTGAGTCCTAAGAAGCACCTTTCTTGATAGACCAGGGCTCACTCCGACCTTTATGTAGTCACCTCCTTTTCTTTTCCTCTCCCCTTCGCCCCACGACCCCTCGGCGCCGATCGCGACGCCTTCCGCATCCCTTACCGCAGTGTACTTTTTACTATTTCAACACCTGTATATTCCCTATGGGCCGATAATGGCCTTTACATATGGAATTTAATCCGACTAATCAATCAATCAATCAATCAGTGACGAGATCGAGACGAGATGAGCTGAGTTGAGCAGAGCTTGACGAACAGAGACGAGCTGGATCACGCTCGAGTACGTACAGCGAGGGTGAGACGTCCAAGATCAATCGCCCTTCTCACGAGCATCTCACATCCCTCGCCCCTCCGCGCACACCCTCCGACAACCATGCCGATCCAGAAGCACGCCAACACCGTCAAGCTCGTCCACCCCTCTGAGCGGGCGTGGGCCGAGGTGCACTACAAGGGCGCTACCGTCATCCACTGGAACGTCGAAGGAGAGGAGAAGCTATTCCTCAGCAAGGTGGCGTGAGTGAATGAAGGAACGAATGAACGGACGAACGAACAAATGAATGAATAAACTTCCCCCCACCCCCGCCAGCGTCCTGGACGCAGAGAACAAGGCCATCCGAGGCGGCATACCCATCGTCTTCCCCGTCTTCGGAAAGACAGACGACCCCGAGTATGCGCATCTCCCTCCGCACGGCGTGGCACGGACAGAGAAGTGGGAGCTGATAGGAGAGGTCATGGACAGGGAGGAGGGCGTCAGCGTCAAGTTTGGTAAGCCGCGCGCAAGTCGTCCGTCGCCTTGGAATGGAATGCATGGATCGATCGTTGGGCAGGACTCGACCCGCGTTTGAACGCTTTCCTTCCCTTCTCAGGTCTCGACGCTACCACCAGCCCACACTTGCCCATCTTGATGCGCACCCCGTTCAAGCTCCAATATGTTGTGTGAGTCGCCGCCGCGACCGATGCGATACCACATGTCGGGAGGCTCACCGATCGATTGTTTACCTCCCTCGCTCGCCCGCCCGCCCAGCACCCTCACGGCCCGCGAACTCACGACGCGCCTCGTTGTCCACGCTCCCACCTCATCGCCGGCACCTCTGCGCTTCCAAGCGCTCCTGCACAACTACTTCTCCCTCCCCTCCGCCTCCGACGCCACGATCACCGGCCTCACCGGCTGCATGTTCATCGACAAGACCCGCGGCGGCGTCAAGGGCGTCGAGGACCGTACGGTGGTCCGCGTGGCGGACAAGTCGTCCGGCCACAACGAGGTGGACCGAATCTACGATGGCCCACCGCACAAGCCCGGTCGGGAAACGTCGGACATTAAGCTTTCCTGGTCCGACTCCAACGGCATCTTCATCCGCAAGTGGTCCTCCGCGTTCCCTCAGGTCGTCGTGTGGAACCCTTCGCCAGAAAAGGCAAAGGCCATGGCCGACCTCGAGGAAGGCGGCGAGGACCGTTTCGTTTGCATCGAGCCAGGCCACGTCCTCGGATGGGTCGAACTCAAGCAGGGACAGTCCTGGATCGGTCAGCAGGTCTTGCTGGCTTTTTGACTCGGTCGGCCCGGCGCCAGGTGGTGGGGCAGACGGGCGGGAGACGAGGCCAGAGGCTCGCTTGGCCGCATACCCGTACGAGCCCATCGGCATCGCAGAACGAACGAAATTTCATCCAAACCGCAAAGCGACGGCATGTATGATACATCTTGAATCGAAACGCGTTCCGCTCCAGACACGCACGTACAACGACGCGGTGCGATGCGCGACGACCGGATGCCGACGAGATAAACGTACGTACCTCACGTACCGTATTGCAGCGCCGCCAGTCGCTTGCCTCACTCCGGCGGTTCGGGGATGGTCGGTCGTCCGGATCCCGGCTCGATCCAAGTCTGCCGAGGACGGGGTGCGAAAGGCGAAAGAGACGGTGACATGTCAGTATCGGGCGCTGGAAAAGGAACAAGTAGCTCGCTCGGCGCCTCCTCCCTGCCTGCCCATCTGTCCGTCCTTCCACCCGCCGATCCACCACAATCCCTCCCTCCTCTCTCTTCGCCCGATCCCACGTCATCTCAGACAAACCTCATATCGTCCGCGTCCCCCTCCCATCCGTCCGCATATACCTCCCCCCTCGCGACCCGCACGCCCTCTCATCGACTCGAACAAAGCAAGGCGCGAGCGCACATGCGCGCATCGCATCGCGTCAAGCTAGGCCGCCGCGGGCTCGCCTCCTCGCCTTGACGCCACCCTTACCTTCCTCAGACCGCCCACCACCAACATCGTCATCGCCAGCCGTTGCTCGTCATCGTCAGTCCTCGCGCCATGCTCGCTCGCTCCCAAAGACGCTCTCGACCCCCCCTCCGTCATCTAACCTTCCGCACCGCTCCTGTCTCCTTGAGGAGGGAGCGATGTCGATCGGAAAGCGAGATCGGAAGGGGGGGAGAGTATCCCAGCGGGAACGAGGGCGCGACGCCAAGACGACGACGACGACAATGACAACAACGACGGATGAGGGGGGAGGAAGGAGGGCTAAAAAGGCGTCATGATGATGGAGACGGCGCGCGACAGAGCGAGCGAGCCGGCGAAGCGCCGCTTGTGAGGACGAAAGGGCAACGGGGAGAGGAGAGGGCGCGAAGGAGAAGCGGGAAAGGGCCTCTGACGGCTCTTCCTATTGATGACGGTTCGTAGGGCGTCATCATTTGATGATCGTGGGACCAGGCAGGGATAGGCAGGACCAGTGGAAGGATAGAGATAGAAGGGCGCAGGGGACGACGTCGACAGAGGATGGAGAGTGCGCCACTCACTCATGATTCACCACTGTTTTGGTGTTCTTCTGACAACTCATCATCCGATCGTCACTGAAACGATGACTCCTGGATGCCACACGAAGATCACAACCACAGGGTTATCTGCACGAATGATATTCAATGGAAAGGACGCACTGTCGCGAGATCGGACGGCGGCCGATGACGGAGGCTAAATACAGAAAAGGGAAAGACCTATTGCGAGCGAGCGACAACGCGGAAAGCAAGTTCACGACGTGGTCAGTAACGAGGACCGAGGCGAAAACGGAAACCGCCACGAATCCCGATCCCTCATACATCCAAGGAAGAATAATACCCTCATCGAGCCGGAGCCGCTGCGACCGCCCCACGCCCCCAGCCCGGCCGACAAGCGACCGGGAGGTTCGAGGGGACGCCTCCCCGAGGGGAGAAGGAACGGGAGCTGACCCACGCAAAGACTCTAGAGTGGAAACTGCGAATTTCAACGGAACTTCGAATCCTTGGGATCGGGATTCGGCGGCGAGAGGGTTAAAGTGAGACAAGAAGCTTACATTGTAAATAGAGGTGACCGGAAGAGGGAAGAAATCTGAAGAGAGATCGACGAAGAATGAGGCAGAGAGAAGACGTCAGCCATTTCCCTGTCGTCCTTCTTCAAGACGTGAAATGCAACAGCGCCCTCGCAGCGGCAGGGCAGAGCAGTAGCCGTTCCCATCAGTCGTACAGTGCTGGCATGCACAAAGAACGGTAGTCGACAGCGATGACGACTTTCCTTATTTTCTCGGCATGGTCGATAGGCCGGGGAAAGGAAGAATAACATCTCTTGGGAACGTCTGCTGCTCGCCTGCTCGCTCCGTCGCTGGCAAGACAAAGGCTCGCCACTCTAGTGAAGGGAAGAGACAAGGACTCACCGAAAGATTGGCAGCGGCCGAAGGGAGGAGGGAACATGGACGACGAAGGCAGAAAGAAATCACCAATCGACTTTTTTTAACGCTCTGTCGGCGTTTCGGCGTTTTGGGGGCGCGAACAGATTTTCTTCGCGTCCGTTCCGCGTTGCCGCAGTTTACAAAGTTCTCACGCACCGCGTTCGCCTTTTTCCGGCTCGCTCGGTCTCAGTCGTTGCCTTCGCCTCCTTTCCTCCGACCATCGTCTCCATTCCCTCCCACCTTCAAACTTATTCGTAAATTCACTCGTCCACTCACTTCCTTGCTCACCACCCCACAATCATGTCATACGGATACGGAGACTACCGCGGCGGTAGTAGCTCGTACGGCGGGTACAGTGGCGGCGGCGGTGGGTACGGTGGCGGTGGCGGAGGCGGCGGCTACAGCGGCGGCGGCGGCAGCTACGGTGGCGGTGGTTACGGCTACGGTGGTGGTGGCGGTGGCGGTGGCTCCTACGGTGGTGGCGGAGACCGTATGAGCGGTCTCGGCGCTGGCCTCCACAAGATCAACTGGGCCACCGCCAACCTGGCTCGGTTCGAAAAGAACTTCTACGTGTGCGTCTCTCGGCTCCGTGCCTTATCTTCTTTGCGACGCGTATTTAGTCTGGCAGGATACTCTCCGAAGACACGCTCCCCTTGGCTGACTTCTGTTCTTTTTTTCTTGCTTTCGCTCGCCATTCAGCGAGGACAAGCGCGTCTCAGCTCGCTCTGAGCGCGATATCGAGGAATTCCGCACGGAGAAGAAGATTACGATCCACGGCAGCAACATCCCTAGGCCGGTCACTACTTTCGACGAAGCCGGTTTTCCGCCCTACATTCTCGAAGAGATCAAAACCATGGGCTTCTCCGAACCAACGCCCATTCAGACTCAGGCTTGGCCCATGGCTCTGAGCGGTCGCGACGTGGTCGCCATCGCCGAGACCGGTTCCGGCAAGACGATCTCCTTTGCTCTCCCGGCCATGGTCCACATTAACGCTCAGCCATTGCTCGCTCCCGGTGATGGTCCCATCGTTCTCATTCTCGCTCCTACGCGTGAGCTTGCCGTTCAAATTCAGCAGGAGTGCATCAAGTTCGGTCGCTCTTCTCGCCTCCGCACCACCTGCGTCTACGGAGGTGTACCCAAAGGCCCTCAGATCCGCGACTTGCAACGCGGAGCTGAAATCGTTATCGCCACTCCTGGGAGGCTGATCGACATGCTTGAGGCGGGTAAGACGAACCTCCGTCGCGTCACTTACCTCGTCATGGACGAGGCCGACCGCATGCTCGATATGGGCTTCGAGCCTCAGATTCGCAAGATTGTTGAGCAGATCCGACCGGATCGACAGACGCTCATGTTCTCTGCCACATGGCCCAAGGAGGTACAGCGTCTCGCCTCAGACTTCCAGACGGACAAGATCCAGGTCAACATCGGCTCGATGGATTTGGCGGCAAACCACAACGTGAAGCAGATCATTGAGGTGTGCACTGATTACGAGAAGCGCGGCAAGCTTGTCAAGCATCTCGACCACATCTCACAGGAGAACGCAAAAGTCCTCATCTTTACCGGTACTAAGGTGCGTTTGCTTTCAAAGTTTTCACATGTCGTGTCTGTCTCGCTTACGTGTACGTTTGAGCTGATGTTATTGCGCTCTCATCACAGCGTGTCGCTGACGAACTGACGAGGTATCTCCGCCAAGATGGTTGGCCAGCACTGGCCATTCACGGTGACAAGCAGCAACAAGAGCGTGACTGGGTCCTTGCCGAGTTCAAGACCGGCAGGAGTCCCATCATGGTCGCCACCGCTGTGGCCTCACGTGGACTGGGTATGGCTAACTTTCATTTTCTTCGACTTTCCGTTTCGTACCGACCTTTTGGCAAAAGGCGGTGTCCGTTATTGCTTCGTTTTGGTCGTGGTCGTCGTGGCCGTGGTCGTGTGCAGCGGTAGGCGTCTTCACAGTCGCCGAGGCTTGTCAGCTTCCGCGTCCGCGCTGCAGCAGCGTGACAGCCGTCGTGTTTGCTCACCATTACTTTACCTCTGCATGCGTCGACCAAATCACGCACTTTTTTCTGGCTCTTTCGCCTTTGTTCCGTCTTTCAGACGTCAAGGACATCAAGTATGGTGAGCACTTGGTCTCAGTGTGCGCTCACATTCAGATTTGAATGGCGAACGCTGATCATCCTCCTCCTTCTCCCAGTCATCAACTATGATTTCCCGACGAACACAGAAGATTACGTGCACCAGATTGGTCGTACCGGTCGCGCTGGTACGAAGGGCACTGCGTACACGTTCTTTACCAGTGATAACGCGAAGCAGGCCCGTGAACTGATCGGCATTTTGAAAGAGGCGAAGCAGGAGATTCCGAGGGAAGTGGAAGACGTGAGTATACGCTTTATCATCTTATACCTTCTAACGATCATAGCTCACGTCGACGTTGCGCTCGTTCCTGCTTGCAGATGGCGATGTACAGCGGTGGCGGCAGGGGTGGCGGCAGAGGTGGCGGACGAGGCGGCGGACGTAGCTGGGGCGGTGGAGGTCGCGGACCTACCGGCGCCAACTCGTACGCGGGTAGTGCAGGCTCCAGGTGGGGCGGCGGCGGTGGCGGCGGCTACTACTGAGCGTGTTTCCTCCTTGGCAGCGTCCTGAGGTGAGCGTCGTGCGTGCGTATGCGCGCGCTCCCTCGCTCGTCCGGGCCCGGCTAGGCTGGGCTCGTGGCGTACCTGCTTTGATGTGTGACACCAAGGTAGGCCGTTGAGAGTGAGGCGCCCCTTGCTTCTTGTGTGGCTGGTCTCGTCTCCGTTCGCTTGTCTGCGGCGCAGTCTGGGCCATTGACGCCGCCGCAGTGTCCGTCTGTCCGTTTTCCTCCTGCTCGCTCTTTCTCGTCTCGTCTCCCGTCCCGTTTCGCCGTCGCGGCAAAAGTGTGCGGTTGTCTGGTGGCGGCGGGCCGCTCGCTTGCTTTCCACTCACCCGAACCCAAACGATCCGTCTCGTCTCGTGCGCTTTCTCAGGCTGCGCGAGACGGCGCTCGCACGGCGCGCCATGCTCGTTTCTTGGCCTGTCGTGGGTGGCGAGACTAGCGTGCGCGGTGACCGAGTTCACATTCCTCTTCTTCCCGTCTCGTCTCTGGGGCGGGCACGACTTTCGTCCAGCATCGTGTTCCGACGACGTGCGGGTGCCGAGTTGCCGCCGTCGATCCATGATGTGAGATGGCCGGTGACCGTCGTGTTCTGACGTGCCGGAATGGGGCGAAGGTCGCTATGGTTCCGTCTACCTCGTTTCAGTGGTCTCGCACGTTGTTCTCGTCCTCGTATCCGTTCTCGTCCTTCTACGACACTTAGATTCCTGAGGGGCAATTAGTAAATATCCTCGCCGGAGCCCCGAGCGTGGGTGTTCGTCGATGGAAGATTGAAAAATCTTGAAAAACAGGAAGAAAGGTGTGAACTGCGAAAAGCCGAGCGATACCAATCGCTCGACTCGACTCGACTCGGCTCAACATAAATGTTATCTCCGGCGCAGGCGCCCGCGTCTCCGATCAACCGTCCCCGTCCTTATCTCTCTATCTCTGGACGCCGTCCACCGATATCGACGCGACGACAAGCTGGCCAGTTAACCTACGTTCGGATGGGATCGGGTTCGACGGAGAGAGCTCGTCCTAGTCTCTACATACAGTATGTTATGTACGTACCCGGTACGTAACCAGTGGCTGAAATAAACACGCTCGGGTCGGGCGTTTGCTAGGACTCGTGACCCCCGATGGCGTGGATGGATGTCTTCCGAGGGTCGGAGCGGACAAGGGACGGGGAAGTGTGGGGAAGATGGCAGGCGGGCGAGAGGGGGGAGAGAGATAAATGGGCGGACGGGTAGATAAGTAGAGAGGATCGTATCTCGGAGAACCTCCTCCATCCCTCTCGCCTACACATCCATCCTCGCACCGACCGACAGCCATGCACAACGTCGCACCCACTCACGACTACAAAGAGAAGCTCTCCGGCGCCGCTCACACTACCCTCATCTCCGTCGACCCCACCAAGCCCGCCGAGGGCCAGAAGGGCATCCAGTGAGTCCATTCATAGGCCGTGTCGACGGCCGTGTTGGCCCGCGCATGCGCTGATCCCCCACCGGCCCTTCGTCGTCTTCGCCCTACCACGACCTGACCTGACCTGGCATTCCCTTGCAGCAACCGGTGGCACGGTTCGATCCCGGCGTTTGCGAAGGTCAAACAGGGGCAGGTGTTCAAGCTCGAGTGTCTGGACTGGACTGGAGGGCAGATCGGTGAGTGCACGGAGCGCCCCGGACGGCTTCTGACTGCGAACGGTCCTCGATTTGATAAGCCAACCGTCGGTCCTGCACCCTTCTCCGCGTCCCGAATGACCTCTCTCGACTGCTCTCAAAAAGGAAATAACGACAGCGCGGATGATGTGAAAAATGTCGACCTGACCAAGTGAGTCCCTGCTACGATGCCTGAGCGTGCACACGACCGCGCCTGACCACCGACGAACTGCCACTTTGCCTTCTTCCCCGACTTGAAAGAGTTCACAACCTCACGGGCCCCATTGCCGTCGAAGACGCCGAGCCAGGCGACGTGCTTGTCGTCGACATCCTCGACGTCACCCCTTTCCCGGAACAGCCTTGGGGATTTACAGGTCCGTGACTCCCGCACAGCCTTCGGGCCGCCTCATTCGGTCACATCGACCAGCGTTGGCCCACACTTGATGCGCCCATCTCCCTCTTACAGGCATCTTTGAGCGCGAGAACGGCGGCGGCCTGTTCGCCAACGAGGTTCGTCGTGTTTCGCTCGAACGCCTGCGACGTCTCCGCAGGGAGGGGTCTTCAAGTCGCGAAGAGGTCGTCAGAACTGACTGAATGTGCTGTTCATGCGTCGATCCCCTATCGCTTTGCCTAGTTTAACAGCCATGCTGTTAAGGCCATCTGGGGTGCGTTTCAGAAGTGCCGTGCCACTGTCCTTACCCATGTTCAGCTCTCAGATCATTCCTCTCTCTCCCTTCCTCTTCCGTCCCCACCCCATTACCCCCACCGCAGACTTCCGCGGCATCTACGCCACCAGCCGTCACATCCCCGGCGTCAAGTTCGCCGGTATCCCGCACCCGGGTTTGATTGGCACTGCACCGAGCCAGGAGCTGTTGGACACGTGGAATACTAGGGAGCGCAAACTTATTGACGAGCATCCTAATGCCGTACCGCCTGTTGCACTTCCTCCCGAGCCCAAGTGAGTTCGTCGTGATTGGGTCTGTCATACGATATGGTCTGTAAATAGATCACATGCGATCGACCTCGCCATCCGTCGTCCTAACACCGAGGATGCTGACCGCACCCACACCGGTCACCCTGACCTTTTTCTCCGCCACACCCCATCGAGGGGTGCCTACATCGGCCAAGGCCTGGACCCTAAGCTTCTCGAGAAGATCGAGGCCGAAGGTGCTCGCACCATCCCCGGGAGGGAGCATGGCGGAAACTGTGACATGTGCGTTTCGAGTCTCGGCGATTCGCTCGTTCGCTTGTCGTCGGAGTTCGTCTCCGTGCTCTCGTCATTGTTGACCTTTCTGACTCTTAACGATCACCCCGTCCCCTCTTCCCTGTACTGTGTTGCAGCAAGAACCTCTCTCGCGGCTCCCGCGCCTACTTCCCCGTATATCTCCCCGGCGCAAACCTCTCTGTCGGAGACCTTCACTTCAGTCAAGGCGACGGCGAGGTGAGCACATCTGCCCGGTTTTCTTTCACTCTTTCGGGTGAGCCGTGTAGATCCGCTGACGTAGTTTTCCGTTGCCAATAGCTCTCTTTCT
This sequence comes from Peribolospora baueri, assembly GCA_029717555.1. NCBI lineage: Eukaryota > Fungi > Basidiomycota > Peribolosporomycetes > Peribolosporales > Peribolosporaceae > Peribolospora > Peribolospora baueri. The sequence goes on from JAMDHS010000019.1 coordinate 56,463, forward strand.
GTGGAGCGATCGAGATGGCCGGCATCATCACGCTCAGCTGCAGCGTGATCAAGGGAGGCGTCGAGAAGTTCGCCATGAAGCAGCCCATCTTCCTCGTGAGTGTCGACGCGATCCGGTTGCTCGTCCGCTGAGGAGGTCGCTTTTCGGGACGAGGGATCACGACACGACTGAGAAGGGAATGACCGGTTTGAGTTTAGTTCTGTGACTGATCTCCCCTCTTCGCCGCCCCTTGCCACCCCTAGCCTTCGCCCATCGACCCTATGTACGCGTGAGTGTCAGCCCAGCTCTTTCTTCCCTCTCACTCAATGTGCCGGGCCAGCTGCGTCGTCCAAGATTTCCTGGCTCACGCCTCATGCTCTGTTTCACCTGCTTTTGCGGCTCTCACGCTTCTCAGCGAGAAGCTCACCTTTGGCGGCCTCGGAGTGGACTACCACTACACTGGCAAGCAATACAACATGGATGCCACGGTGGTATGTACGACGTCCCTTTCCATTGCCCACATCAGTTAGCCATGCACACAGCGCGAGCCCCAAGGTCCAGACGGACGTATAGGGCTCACGTTACATCACTGACTTACGGCAACCCCTCATCCCTTCATTGCATCGCAGGCGTACAAGATGGCCGCTCTGAATGCCATCGCCTACCTAGGCAAGCTCGGCTACACACGCGAGCAAGCTTATCTCCTTCTCTCCGCTGCGCCCGTGGAGAGCCACGTCGGGGCGGTGGTGGATAGGTGGGTATCTAGGGCGGAGAGACTCTGTCTTGTCCTGCCGCCTTCTGGGGCGCCGCGAAAGGCCTGATATGGATGGATGACGGGCTCGGTTCTGACCTTATTTCCCTATCCATCCCATCCCATCCCATCGCCGTCGCCGCCGCCGTCCCCTCTCCGCCGTACGTCTGCCCGGCAGCCCAAACGCGTGCGTGACGCTAGGCTTGCCGACGGCCATCTTCGAGGCCGACATCCTTCCCAGGCCCGAGGGGCTGGAGAAGAAGGACTACGGCCAGGCTGCCATTCGCTCCGACGGCGTGGTTTGAAGGCGGACAGTCGAGGCGAGGCTAGGGGGAGGGAGGGGGACGGCCCTACCAAGCAAGTCAGAGAAGCATCCGGTCATTTATGTAGCCTCCACGCCGTATCGTCGACGTCAGTTTGTCATGAATATCATGCATGTACTATGCAATGGATGTATATATCTATCATGGGTGTACATGGTCATCTGCGCCGGCGACGTTCGAGCAACCCTCTTCCTCCTTCCAGCGCCCACACGCCACGACCACCGTCGCTGAACGAGGCGAAGCAGTGCACAGCGATATACACGTTGCCCTGCCCGCCCAGTTCCTTATATCTCGCCCTTCCCCCTCCTCGTTGTGGCTCGGAGAGAAATTCCATGGTCCTCTGAGCGCGCTAACCCGACTGCTTTGGCTTTCTCCGCACTCGTCCTCCGCCGGACCCCGGACCGGACACGGACTGACACTGACTGACCGACTCGGCGGGCCCCTGAACACAGAGTCGCAATGACTCACCGCTCCGCTTGCTCATCACCAACGTGCCCCTTGTCACTTCATTCCATCGTCGCCCCCCCTCAGCACGAAAGAAAGGGAGAGCCAGCCAGCCTCGAACTCACAGCCCCTCGCGCCGCACCATGTCGCCTTCCCTGCCTCTCCCAGACTTCGACTCCCTCCCCCCGCCCCCGCCTCCTCCTCGCCGAATCATCACAGGCCACGACGGAAATCCGGCCATAGCGTCTGGCACGTCAGCAGCGTACGATCCCCAAGCGGTGGTGTGGATCGAAGATACTCTTCAGACGGAGCCCTTTACCGCTGGAAAGGGGGTGTCGCTTTGGCGCTCGTATGGCTTGCCCAGCGACGGGAACAATGAGAAGTGAGCGAGCGTGAGGGAGAGGCGAGGAGATAGAGGGAAGGGACCATGCGTGGTTCGGTTCAGCTCGCTCATACATCTCACTCCTACCCACCGCCACACCCCTTCCCCCTTTGTACAGCGTAGATCCGGCTACGCAAACGCTCGAAGGATTCAGCAACCCGCACGGCACGAACCTGCGCATCACCGACTTTGCTCCTCGAGGGTATGCGCCCATGGTGAGTGAGCGATGCCAGTGGAAGCGAACCGAATCCTGGGCTCTGGCCAGGTTGCCTCAGATAAAGCCAGGTAGGATCATAGCCCGTGGCGGACGGTACCCATATGTTCTAATTCCACCCTCCCTTGGTACCGCGGACGTACCTGTAACAGCACCGCACTTCTTCCATAGATTACAACACCATCATCTCCGGGCACCTCGTCCTCATCCTCCCGCCTTCCTCATCCCCATCGCCCGGCGCCAACGCTCCCACCGTCCTTTCCAGCCCACCAAAAGCCGCCACTTCCGCCCCCGCTCCCGCCCAGTTTGACCTCGCGCCCAACGAACGCCTCGTCAGGCCAGGTGACACGGTCATCCAGCGCGGCGCCCTGCACGCCTGGCGCAACCCCAGCTCGACCGAGTGGTGTAGGATGGTTACCACGCTCGTCGCTGCCAGGCCCGTTCGTCGTCGTCGTCCCGGAGGAAAGGAGAGCGGTGGAGAGGAGGGGGAGGACGAGTTGGACGAGGTGGTCTTTTGAACCGGCAGAGGGAGAGACAGAGCGAGGCGGGGCGAGGGGGAAAGGGGGCCAGTTGAACGTATTTTCAACGTTGTGTTGTGCTCAGGAAGAAATGGAGGATCACCGTCCTCTATGGTGCAAGTATAGACTTCCTGTACACGTCATCCGCTCTTTTTGCTCACGCCTCTCGTACTCGGCGGCTTGAACAAAGCACGTTCCCCTCGACGAGCGTTTTTCCAATTGTGAGCTTTCCGAGGCCAGCGCCCGATGAATGGCGTCCAGTCGCTCAAAAATGATAATAGAAGTTGGGGTTACGGGGTGGGGGAGGTGCCCGCTGCCTTCCACACCTTTTTTTGCCGCCGTTCTTGGACCACCTTCCGTTGAACTAGGATGGGTCCGCTTCAGGGATTGAAAGGAGACGACGGCGAACACGGTCAGAATCATTCCTGGCAACACAGGAGCGGGTGGGTGATGATGATGCAGCGCCGGGGTCGCTTCGTTTGCGTCATCCTCGTCGTACTGTGTGTGCCGTCTTCGGTCGTCTAAGATGTTTGGTGGTCCGTGTGTCGCCTCAGGAAGTGCCGATCACATCACGTGTAACAAAGCGGACATCTTTTCATTTGGCCACCCGGAACTTCTCAGCGTCCCTCTCTCGTCTACCACATCGTTCTCCCTCTCACATCCTCCCTCGTCTATCTCTTGTCGAGCGACCATGGCGGAGGGCAAGCGCTTCGGCTCGAACGTCCGCTGCGTGACGCTCATGGGCCACGTCGACCACGGCAAGTCCTCGTACGCCGACTCGCTCCTCGCGGCGAACAACATAATTTCCGCTCGCATGGCCGGCAAGATCCGGTATCTGGATAGCAGATTGGACGAACAGGAGAGGGGGATCACCATGGAGAGCAGCGCCGTTAGCTTGGGCTTCAAGTTCGTGCGCAAGGGTCAGGACGGTGAGTGGCTCTCGCCAGAGGACCTTTTGTACCCGACTGGTGAGGTCCAGCCATGGCCTCCGCCCGTCCCGTAAAAGCTGATCCTTCTACGCGCGTGCACCGTTCAGGTCCGGTCACGGAAGACTACATGATTAACCTCATCGACACGCCTGGCCACATTGACTTTTCGAGCGAGGTCTCCACCGCTTCTCGGCTATGCGACGGCTCCCTTATCTTGGTGGACGCCGTCGAGGGCGTCTGTACTCAGGTGAGCCCCAAACGCACGCCTTTCAGCGGTGGCTCTACCTGCAGCGTAGGTTAGCTGACCGGCCAAGGTCCGGTCTCGCAGACGATCAGCGTCCTTCGTCAAGCCTGGTCAGAACGTCTCAAGCCTATCCTCGTGATCAACAAGATGGATCGCCTCGTCACCGAGCTCCAGCTGGCACCCATCGAAGCGTATCACCACCTCCAACAGCTGGTCGAACAGGTCAACGCCGTCATGGGCTCCTTCTTTGCCTCGGAAAGGATGGAAGACAACTTGCGATGGCGAGAAGAGCGTGAGCGCAGGATCGCGGAGAAGAAACAGGCGGAAGCGGATGCCGCCATCGGGAAGGCCGGCGAGGGGGCTACGGAGAGCGGAGAAGAGCAAGAGTTTTACGAGGAGCGGGACGACGAGGACATCTACTTTGACCCGGCCCGAGGAAACGTCATCTTCGCCAGTGCCATCGACAACTGGGCGTTCCGCATCGACCGTTTCTCCCAACTCTATGCGACCAAACTCGGTATCAAGGAGGCTAACCTGCGGCGAGTCCTCTGGGGAGACTTTTATCTCGATCCTAAGAGCAAGCGAGTCGTGGGGCAGAAGCAGAAGGAGAAGGAGAAGCGCAGCTTCAAGCCCATGTTCGTTCAGTTCGTCCTCGAGAATATCTGGGCCGTGTACGGCAGCGTCGTCATGAACCGGTGAGCGTGACCCGCTGAAGCCTACGTCGAGGTCTCAAAGGCATTGACTCCATTCATCTTTCTGCTTTGCAGCGACCAGGAAAAGATAGACAAGATCGTCAAGGCTCTCAACCTCAAGGTCCACCCGCGAGACCTCAAATCCAAGGACGCACGCACCCTCCTGTCCGCGATCTTTTCCCAATGGCTTCCGCTCGCCACATGCACCTTCTCGGCCATTGTGTCGAACATCCCTGCACCGTCGGTGGCGCAGCGAACGCGCATTCCCAAGATGCTCTATCCGGACCTGCTCTCCTTTCAGCCTACGGTCGATCCCAAGAACAAGCTTGAACAGGACTTGTTCGACGCCAATGCTGGCCCGGAAGCGACGTCTGTGGCGTACGTCAGCAAAATGTTCGCCGTCAAGAAGGAAGACCTGCCAGAGATGAAGAGGAAGCCTCTGACTGCGGACGAAATGAGGGAGCGCGCTAGGGCTGGCAGGGAGAAGGCCGCGCTGCTCGCCGCCTCTACAGGAGCTACGGTCGCCTCAGGCGAAGAGGAGTCTCCCGTCTCAGGCACGCCTCTCCCTCTTCGAGGAGAGAACGGAGATGCTCCGCAGAAGACACCAGATTCCTCTGTCGCCCAGTCAACGCCATTAGCCGAACCTCAAGCCGAGAACGCGGACGGTCTATCGTCTCATGACGAAGTGCTCATCGGTTTCTCGCGGCTGTACTCTGGCACTCTTCGAGCGGGCCAAACGGTCTACGCGGTCCTGCCCAAGTACGATTCTTCGCGTCCTTCGACGAGTCCTCGAAACGAGCGCCATCTGAAGCTCGTCAAGGTCGAGGCGCTATACATGATCATGGGACGAGACCTCGTTGCCGTGGAAGAAGTACCCGCCGGCAACGTCTTTGGCATTCGCGGTTTGGAAGGCATCGTCCTGCGCAACGCAACTCTTGTGTCGCCTGGCGGAGACGCAATTCCTTCGCTCGACACCGAGACGGTTCAGAGGGACACCCAGCTGTTCGTCAATCTGGCCGGGATCCACCTCATGGTCAGTGAATCTTCAGCTCTGGCGCGCTCATGGATGGACATACATACTGACTGTTCGAACCGTGATGTGCTGTGAGACAGGTGTCGCCCATCGTGCGAGTCGCATTGGAACCCGCTGAGCCTTGTGAGTGATTGATTGGTGCTGCTCGCGTCCTGACGACAGTGTGTGCCCCTTGCTCAGTCGCGTACCTAACGTCCACAGCCGACATGCCCAAGCTCGTGGAGGGCTTGCGTCTCCTGAACCAGGCAGATCCGTGCGTCGAGATCCTCGTTCAGGAGACTGGCGAACACGTCATTCTAGGCGCAGGCGAGCTTCATCTTGAGGTAAGTTTGACCCTCCTGACTTAGCCCCCGTGGACATATTGGCTGTGCGCGCTGACGATCGTGCCATGTCTCTTTTATTCCCGCCCGCAGCGCTGTCTCAGGGATCTGCAAGAACGCTTTGCGAAATGCGAGGTTCAAGCATCGCAGCCAATCGTCCCCTTCCGGGAAACCGCCGTCAAAGCTCCCGACATGGCTCCTCCGAAATCCAAAGACGCTCCTCGAGGCACCGTGCACGGCGCTGTGGCCAATTCGCTAGTTACCTATACCGTGCGCGTCGTGCCGTTGCCGGAAGAGGTTACGGCGTTTCTCATCGCCAACGTGCGCAACATCAGGCGCTTTCAGCAGGACCACCGGCGTGGCGAAGGTTCGATCGTGGACGAGGACTTGGAAGAGGGCGAAGAAGGGACGGGGATAGATCTGTCATCGGCGATCGCTGTTAAACCGGATCAGTTCTGGCCCAAGCTCGCCGACCTACTCAGTAAAGCAGGACCGGAGTGGCGCGACGTCGTTGACAAGATCTGGGCTTTCGGTCCCAGACGAGTGGGGCCGAACCTACTCGTCGACCGTGGCGACCTTCTCACGCGGTCGTGAGTGCTCCTTGCAGCATTTTTTTGCCCTACCCTTCGACTTGTGTTGCTGATAGCAAGCTTTCATTATCTACAGGCTTCGACAGCGAACGGATGAGAGACGTCTAGCGGGCCCTTCCTCTGGTCCCGCCTCGCGTCGCGGAGACGAGGCAGTCGACGAAGAACGTTTGCTCGAGCAAGCGCTACAGGCGGTCAGCATCAGCGAAGGGGGCCATGCGGCTAGCCAGCCTTCGCGTGTATCTTGGACCTCTCGAGATCTGAACGAGAGCATCGACGCTGGCTTTCAGCTTGCCACGCTGCAAGGTCCGCTGTGCTCTGAGCCCGTCCAAGGCATGGCGTACTTCGTCGAGAAGGTGGAGTTGGACAAAGAGGAAGCGAGCAAGGAGAATGGTGAGTGAGCAACCCCGCGATCGAGCCGTTTGTTTCGATGCCTCCCGAGCTGACCGCTAAATTGCATCGCCTGTAGTGCGCTCCAAGCTTTCGCAAGTCACCGGCTCGCTGATCACCTCCGTCAAGGAGGCGTGCCGGAACGGCCTATTAGACTGGTCGCCGCGACTCATGTTGGCGATGTACACGTGTGACATTCAAGCATCTAGTGAGTTGGACACTTGTCTCAGACAATTCGGATGCATTGGCGTAGTATCTCCCTTAACCTTTCTTTGTACATTCGGTATCGCGCTTGTTCAGCTGACGTGCTGGGCAAGGTGTACGCGGTCGTGGCGCGACGAAGAGGGCGAATCACGTCGGAAGAGATGAAGGAGGGCACTTCCTTCTTCACTATCCGCGCTCTTCTTCCCGTCGTCGAGAGCTTCGGTTTCGCAGACGGTGAGCTTCTCTCACGAACGTTCGACGATCGTCGACTGGGCAGGACTGACAAGGACCCGCCCACCCGTCGCCTCTTCTTAACTCCACCAGATATCCGGAAACGCACTTCCGGTGCCGCGAGCCCTCAACTGGTGTTCAGCGGCTTCGAGATGTACCCGCAGGATCCTTTCTGGGTGCCCACGACGGAGGAGGAGCTCGAGGATCTAGGCGAGAAGAGCGATCGTGAAAACGTGGCCAAGAAGTACATGGATGCGGTGCGGAAGCGCAAGGTGAGTGGCGGGCATCATTCGAGCCGGCAACAACACATCGTTGTCGAGCTTGGGTCTCACTGGCTTGTCTTCTCCTCGGGTCGTTCCTCGTTCGCCTCTCGCAGGGGTTGTTCGTGTCGAACCGGATGGTAGAACACGCAGAGAAACAGCGCACGCTGAAGAAGAATTGAGCGACTCGTTCCTTCAGCTCCTGAAGGAACGAGCAAGAGGGGGGGGGCGAATATAATACCGCGAGGACCGCGCGAGCGCGTTTAGAGCAGGGACGAAGCCCTCTTTTATTTGCTACAGAGTGGAAACGAAGAGTTGTTTCGCAATTATGCACGCTCTTCGGCGTTTCTATCAGTGAGAGTTTCTCATCACGCATGCTCAAGGCCGCAGCGTGCCAGCGCAACGCATCCTGAGAGCTATTCGAGCATCGCATGTTCTTATCTATAGACGGTAAATGATAGCCTGCTACATGAGGACGTGCGGTAGAGGAGGGAGTAGGAGTGAGGCCGAAGGAAGGTACCAAGTGGTACGTACAGGCAATTCCGTCCACGTCTTCGAGCTGATCTCGCGCGTCTCAGGAAGGCAGGACGGAAAGGAAGGGATACAGGGGCGGGCATCTACAAAACAGGGTCCTGGACAGGCAGGTGGCTGTGGGACCCTGGGCCTCCGTGGGTCTCGAAATCTGTAATGTCATGAGAGCAAACAAAATAGAACTCGGTGAGTGTCGATCAACCCCGGTCGATGGCCAAGCTGAGCTGATGTGACCGCAAACTAACCCTTAGGGTCCTTGCTCGCCACGGTGGCCCTGCGGGCTGAGCCCCCATCCTCGTGCTCGCCCTTGACGTCCTTGACCGCGTTCTCCTCCCTTCGCTTGGCGTCGAATTGCTCCAGCTCCTCGTACGTCTGCGCCACAGGCTTCGGGTTCTCGAAGGTCCTTTCCATGATGGGCGAGCAGTTTGTGGCGTTGGTCTTGCGGCCGCGATATGGGTGCGATGTGATGAGTGGTTGCTGTTTGTGTGAGGAGGATAGCGTCGGCCGTCTGATGCGCTCCTTAAGAAGTCTCTCGTCGAGGCCAACGTCGATCTCGACGTTGAGTGTCCTTCTTGTTATGACCAACCATGATCGCTCGACACCTCCACTTGACGTCACTCGCCCATCCAATCGCAGCGGAAGCCGATCGCACCGATGCTCCGGAGATACGCGGGGAAAACAAAATACTGCGGCATCCGAGTGCTCCGTGCGCGACGCTGGATCAAAATTTCCTTTTGCCGAGGCTGAACGTCGACCTCCGCGCAAGTGGTCTGCCTTTTTGCTCGCTTAGCCGCCTCTCCCCTGCGCTGAGCATCATGAACAGGGCCATACTAGATCAGTGGTCCACCCACAGGCGCGCTGGAAAGCTGTCTTTGAACACACCACCACCACCGCCAGGGTCCGCCGCCGCCGCTGCTCTCGCTGCTGCTGCCGCCGAGTCGTCGCAAGGAGGAGAAAACCGGACGTCCGATGCAGATCCTTCATCGTCATCACTCGCACCCACATCCCAACCCGAAAATCTCTCTTCTGCTGAGCCCGATTCGTCGACCCGCACCCCCACTGCGGACGACGGCGAAGACGCAAGCCGCGCCAAGTCTCCCGTGAAGCGCAAGTTGCGCTCCACCCGGGATCGAGGGGACGACTCGCGCGGCGATGTCAAACGTAGCAGAGCGGCTGGCGGCGGTTCAGAGGGAAAACGAGGGGGCGCCGGTGGAGGAGGGGCCATTGCCAAGGACTACACGCCTCCTTCGGCGAGGCTCGGCGATCTGGGAGGTTTGGACGGGTGCATCGAGAAAGTGCTTGAGCTCATCGCCATGCCACTCTGCCATCCCGAGGTATACTTGCACACCGGTATCCATCCGCCCCGTGGTGTGCTCTTGCACGGACCTCCCGGATGTGGAAAGACTCGGCTCGCGCAGGCCATTGCTGGGGTGAGTCGTGGCGTTGCACTGATCGCGATGGGGTACGGGGTTAAGGGATCAGCTCCGCTTGCTCACGCTCCTCTCCCGCCTGAACGTACCTCGATGTCTTTACACGCGCTCTCCAGGAACTTGGCATGCCGTTCATCAGCATATCTGCCCCGTCCATCGTGTCCGGCATGTCAGGCGAATCGGAAAAGACGGTGCGAGAGACCTTTGAAGAGGCTGCTGTGCGTGTTCTACGCCATTCCGGTATTCCTCTCCGGGCCGAGGTTCTTCGTCTGGTCTAGTGTGTTCTTCGTTTAAGGCTGACTCCGCTCGTTTATTCCCGACGATGTAGCGAATAGCGCCGTGTATTCTGTTCCTCGACGAGATCGACGCTATCACTCCGAAGCGGGAAACGGCGCAACGAGAGATGGAGCGGCGGATAGTCGCTCAGTTGCTGACTTGTCTTGACGGTGAGCAAGGGAAAGGAAGCGTTCCTTAGGGAAGATTTGCGACGTTCATGCTCACGCCCGAACCGCCTTTTGCTCCTTCTCAACAGATCTCTCTTGGGAGAAGACTGACAACAAGCCAGTGATGATCATTGGCGCCACCAACCGACCCGACTCTCTCGACCCGGCGCTCCGGAGAGCAGGCCGCTTTGACCATGAGATCAGCCTTGGCGTGCCAGATGAAGACGCTAGAGAACAGTGAGCTTTAGTCGAATCTCCATCCGATAGGCAGGCCTCTGACACACTTCTCGACTCCCATTCGACCTTCTCAACTTCCTTCCTGTGTGCATGACATGACCTCGTCAGAATCCTTCAAGTCCTCTGCTCCAAGTTGCGATTATCCGGCGACTTCGACTTCCGCACGCTGGCCAAGGCGACGCCGGGCTTCGTCGGTGCTGACCTCAACGCTCTCACGGGAGCCGCTGGCATCGTGGCGGTGAAGCGAATATTTCAGCAGCTTGGCGAAGGCACATTGAGCTTGGACCCGCTCGTGTTGGAAGAGGCGGCACGAAGTACGGCGGAGCAGGAGGGAGATGTGGAACTGACAGATGGAAAGGAGGTCAACGGCGTGGGCTCCAAGGCGGACGACATGGTGGTGGACGGCTCGACTGAGGAAGACGTACGGCCACCGCCCCCCTCCCAGGCGGGCCCACCGGGCACGCGGGCCTCGCGGTCGCCATCGATTTTTGACAACCTCCCACCCCGGCTACAGATGTCCTCCATCGCCAACTTCCTCCGTACCCACGTCTCCCCTCTAACAACAGCCCAGCTTGAGCCTCTCAACATCACCAACGCCGATTTCCTTCAAGCCTTACCTTCCGTGCAGCCGTCGTCCAAGCGTGAAGGCTTCGCCACCGTTCCGGACGTAACATGGTCGGACATCGGTGCGCTGCACGACATCCGCGAGGAGCTGCACATGGCCATCGTGCAACCCATCAAGCGTCCCGAGTTGTTCAAGGCCGTCGGTATCGAGGCCAGCTCGGGAGTCCTTCTTTGGGGCCCGCCCGGGTGCGGCAAGACGCTCTTGGCCAAGGCCGTGGCGAACGAGAGCCGGGCAAACTTCATCAGCGTCAAGGGGCCAGAGCTGTTGAACAAGGTGAGCGATCAGTCCGCTTTCATCGACGCTGTTGTCAGCGTGCGACCATCGCGAATCGTCGGGTGCCAGCTGACATGTCGATGGCGTGCATTCTTCTTGCGTGCAGTACGTGGGCGAGAGCGAGCGTGCGGTCAGGCAGGTGTTCATGCGAGCGCGTGCTTCTTCGCCGTGCGTCATCTTCTTCGACGAGTTGGATGCTCTCGTTCCTCGCCGGGACGACTCTCAGGTGTGTGTCTCACGGACTCGACGCAGGGCAAGCACACGAAAGTGTGCTGGCGTGGCCGATGGCTTCTTCGTTCATGACCCGTGATCCGTTTCCCTTTCTCCTTTCCAGTCCGAAGCTTCGTCCCGCGTGGTCAATACCCTCCTGACCGAGCTCGACGGCCTCGAGTCGCGCAGGCAGACGTACGTCATTGCGGCTACCAATCGACCGGACATGATCGATCCGGCGATGGTGCGACCGGGCCGATTGGACAAGCTGCTGTATGTGGACTTGCCGTCGGCGGAGGAGCGCTCAGACATCCTCTGGACGATGACGAGGAAGACGCCGCTGGATGGGTCGGTGAGCCTGCCCACCGTCGGCATGGACCCGCGCTGCGACGGCTTCTCGGGAGCCGACCTGGCCGCGCTGGTTCGCGAGGCCGCCGTCGCCGCTCTCCGTGGCGCGATCCAGCTGTCCATCGCAGCAGACGTGGGGGCGGACGCGAACGGACGGGTGCCCACCGTGCTCGTCACGTCGGCGCACTTTGACGCGGCGCTCGACAAGGTGCAGCCGAGCGTGAGCGCGGCGCAGCGACGCAAGTACGCCCTCCTTCGCAGTCGGCTTGCAGGAGCGCCCGTGGGGAGAGAAGCGGAGAGGGGGGCAGAGAAGAAAGCCGAGGCACGGGAGGGGGGTCGAGCGGGGCAGGGCGAGGACCCGGCGGCTGGAGGAGTCGGGTCGGAGGGAGCGTGACGTAGGGTTCGGAGTTCCTATACCGCATGTTGAAAAAAAAAAGATCGACCTGGCATAGCACTAGATTACGTAGACATGGCATTCTTCCGGAACGACGTGCGTTCTATCTTCTATCGACTAGGACCGCCACGGGCACGGGCGCGGTGAAAATCTATGAATGGGTCGGTCGAAAGCGGTCTATATAGTCTAAGCCGTCGGTCGACGAAGCGGTGGAAGCGAGAACGGGGCGGGGCGTAGTAGGCTAGCTTCGCTCCTCGGGTTTGAGGCCAATATCCTCCCACCACACGTCAGAGGTGGCGATCCAATCGGCCATCATCTTCTTGATCGACGCGTCGTCCAAGCTGAGATGGAGAAAAAAAAACCAAGGTCAGCAATATGTAGCGGAACAAAGAGATCGGGACCCGTGATCGTCACCGTCGTCGCCCTCGCCATACCGCCCACTTTTTCGGAATCGTTGTGATGCATTGACGACGACAACACTCACTTGACGACCTCGACGCCTTTGGACCGGAGCAAGTCCTCTCCGCCGACAAAGTTTGCATTCTCGCCCATGACGACCCGAGGGATCTGGTAGAGGACACACGTGGCGGAGCACATCTGCGGGCAAGGCGAGGCGAAACGAGGAGAGGATAGGGAGGGAAGGGAGAAAGGAAGGAAGGATGTAAGGGCGGAAAAAAAGTTCCCTCGGCCAGCCGGAAGAAAAAGAGCGGCCGGAGCGAGGACGCACGATACAAGGGGACAAAGTGGTGTACATGGTGCACTCTCTTAGGAGGCCCATCCCCCCTTCCTCTGGCTTGACGCGACCCAGGTTCTCGAGACAGCTCATCTGATGACGAGCGCGTTTGATCGACGCGCAGGAGAAGGAAAGCGGGAGAGTCAGGTCAGAAGAAAAGGAAGAGAAGAGAGGAGCGTTGGAGCGTCGTCGGGTCGCTCACCTCGGCGTGCAGGGTGTTGGAATTGCCTGTGGTAGGGAGCGGAGTGGGCGAAAGAGAGGAGACGGGGGCATGCGGCGGTGGGTCAGAGCGAGAAGTGCGATGGCGGTTTGGCTGGCTCGGCGGGACTAGACTAGACTGGACGGCGGACGGACGACGCACGTTGGACTCTCATGTTGTGGCCGCTGGCCAGGACCTTGCCGGTGGGGTTGTGCACGAGCACGGCGCCGATGGGGATGCCGCTGGGACGAGAAAGAGAAGGAATGGAGAAGGAGAGGGGTGTGAGTGAAGGAGCGCAGGAAAACCGTGGCGGTGGGGAGGATTCACCCTTCTGCAAGGCCGTGCTTGGCCTCTTGGAATGCGAGGGCGAGGTTGTCGGCGTCGTTGGGCTTGGCCATGCCGAGCAAGAAGGTGGAGAGGGAGAGGGAAAAGCGATTGCGGACGCCGGACGAGGGATGGATAGTGGTCCTTGCAAGCAAGCGCAAGCAACAAAATCGCGGTGGGACGGGTGTGCCGCAGCGAGATGTAAGATGATGATAGGTACCGCGCAGATAAGACAAAAAAACGGGCGGCGGTCCGGCTGGACGGACACGCAAGGGCAAGGCATCATCATCGGTCGGCCGGTCGTCTGGATCGATATATTGTCTGCTTCTGCGAAGCTGCCCTCCCTCTGTCGATCCGTCGTGCCTGCCTGTCTGATCGTCCCATCACTTGCCGCCTGATCGAGTGTCATAATGGGACCGCCCGCTGGGAGACGACGGGCCCGTGCGCGGGCTGGCCGGAACAAGGTCGGCGGCCCGTGTATTCATCCATCCATCCATCCATTCATTCATTCATTCATTCATTCATTCATTCTTCTTCTGCGGCAAGAGGACAGACCGGATCGTCCGTCATCGGCCGTCCGCCAGGTGCCGTCGGTTATGAGCGAGGGACGCTTGGCGTGGGATGTTTGTGCGACGGACGGATGATGGTGCCGTAGCCGACGCCGTACTGTACAGTACAGCACGGCGGTGTGTCTTCGAGAGTGTAATTACATTTACTAGCACGGACATGAATCTCGGGGCTTGCTTGGGGAAGGGGAAGGGGGGCGTCGCGTAGGCTGGACTACTACCGAGTCGTGCTGTACCGTGCACGGCAAAGGGGGACGAACGCGAGCGTGGCGCCTACTCCTAACTCCCTACTCCCTCCTCCTTCCGCACCCGAGCACCCGAACCCGAGCCACCACTCGTCCTCGCACACGCTCGCCTCGGTGGCCATCTCCGTCATGCGATGCGCGCCGCCAAATAGTACGCTCGGCGGAGACGGGGGCCGGGAAGGAGAGGGCTGGGTGCTAGGCGAGGAGGGACAGACAGACAGAGAGGATAGTAGGGCGCTCGCTCGACTGGACTGGCGGTCGTACCGGACGGACGGCGGTGTGCGAGGGCGAGCGAGCCAGCAAGAACGTTCTCTTCCCTCGGACAAGGCAAGCCGCAGCACCGCAGCGCCGCAGCGCCACCCTGCGTCGTCTATGCGCGCTCGCCGACGCCGCCGCTCGTCTACGCCGCCTAGCTGAGCCGAGCATCCCCCAGGCTCGCTGCGTCCGCCGCCAGCAGGCCTTCCTTTCTTCTGCTTCCTTCGCCCGGACACAACGTCGACGGACACCACACCATCTCCATCTCATTGATTCCCAACCCGACGCTCCTTCCTCTGTTCCTCCTTCGTGTTCATGCCTGCGGACGGCCCGGGGCAAGGGACGGACGACAGGACAAGGACAAGGACGACGACGTCGACGACGGCGGCCCCATCGCCCAGTTAAGACTTCCTTCCGCGCCGCCCTGTCTGAGTGTTGAGTGAGACACGCCCACCCCGTCTCGCACCTTCATTTTGCCCCCTTCCCCCTTCCTCCTTTCTCCTCCTCCCCGCCTTCGCATGCCGCCGACCAGGACGGCGTTCGTACAAGCTATCCTCGACCCAAAGCCCTCGCCTCACCGTCTCGTCGACGGCCCCTCTCGTCGCAACCGTCCCTATCGACGCCCCCTCTCCTATCCCCAAGCCTACACTCCTCCTCCCATCTCCCCCGCCTCGACCTCGGCCATCATCATGAGCGCTGCCACCGAAGTCAACTCGGCCGCGCCCGGCTCCATCTCCATCTCCTCCGCCGGCTTCCCGCGCACCAGAGGCGGCAGCGTCGGCAGGCACCCTACTCCGCCCTCTTCATTCCCCGGAGGCAGCATCGCCGAGCTTCGCGCGAGAATCAATGGCGGCGGCCATGCCCATAACGCCAGCGCCAGCGCCTACGCCAACGCCAACACCAGCTCGCCAGGTCGCTCCAGCAGCATCACCGGCCTCCCCAATTCGAGCTCGCACAGCCTCTTGTCTCGCGCCTCTAACGGCCCCCACTCCGGCAAGCCCTCCGGAGGCTCGCGGTCCAAGGGCGATTATGACGAGTACGAGGATCTCCTCGACAATGACGACGACCCCGTCTTCAGCCGCCGCCATGGGAATCGTCAGACGGCCCGCGATAGCACCATCGCACAGTCCTCCACCGCCGCTCTCGCCGACTTTCTCATGTCCACCGGCCCCGACTCCGGCGGTGGACCAGCGCCGTCCGTGGCCTCGGCCGACATGCATTCGAGCACGCCTCGCAGGAGCGTGCGCAAGTTCGCCTCTGCCTTCGGCCTCGGCCTCGGCAGGCGCGAGAGCAAGAAGAGCTTGCCCAGCTTCGCGTCCCCTTCTCTGAACGATGCCGCCGCCTCCGCCAACGCCGCCGCCTCACCGCCGGTCAATATCCCCGGTCTGGAGCGCAAGATGCTACCGAACGGCAAATTCTACTACTCCATCCCTTCCCATGCCGGCACCAACTCTTCCTCTCGTCCCTCCCAAAACGCCACCGCCGCCACCAAGTCCAACACCGCTGCCGCCGTCCAGACTCAGGCCGATGATGTGCCCCCGTGTCCGCCGCAGAAACCGCAGTCACTATCCAAACCGCACCCCGCGGCCGGCGGTCAGACGAACGGTGCCCATCCGAGGAGCGACTTGGCCGCCTCGATGGGCATGGGTCCCGGAAGCATGTTTGCCAGTCCGCCCAACAGCCCCAGTCCCGGTCAAGCCTCCAAGCCGACCACCGTCAGGTCGACCAACGGCTCCAAGCTCAGCGATAGTCGCGCCAAGGATCGCGGCCCGCACCCGCCTTCTTCGGCCGCTCAGGCTTCCGCCGTGTCCGCTGTTCTCGAACCTCCCAGCAGTCCCATCTCAGTGCAGCCGCCATCGCCCACGTCGCCCATGCCTTTGGCCCAGGACCAGCAGCAGCATCAACATCAATATCAACAGCAGCAGCAGGTTCCACCTCCGTCCCCAAAATACGTTCCGCCTCCGTCTCCCACCGGGTTGCATGACAAGCGACCCTCATCCCCGATCGACGCCGGCTGGATCCCGCGCCCGTCAAGCAGGCTCTCGGGCAACTACACCTTTTCGTACGCCAACAGCACGCCCATGAAGCCTCCTCCCGAGGGGCCCTTACCGGACCCGAGCAAGCCGTCGCCGACGCCGACTTTGAGCGAACGCGGCGGCGGCACAGCGGCCGCCCCAGAGGAGGATGTCGACCCTCAACTCAAACAGGTCAAGGCGAGGGCAGCAGCGCTAGCCCAGCTCTCCGGACCCGAGTCGGTGCCCACGAGCCCGGCTATTTCGAGCCCCGGAATAGGCTCAAGGAAGGGGTCCATCCGCCGCAAACCCCCGCCGACGTTGACCGAAAAGGACCTCGCTAGCGGCTTCGCAAGCCCCGAACAATCACCGGCGCTCGCTTCGTCCAACGGCGCGATGGCGAACAGTCCAAACGACTTTACCGAAGGGTCTCGACCGACGACCTCCTCTTCGGGACGTGGCGCTGTCGCTCGCGGCCAGAAGGGTCTCCCCACTCCTCCGCCCAGCGCCCAAGACGTCGCTTCTCTCGCCGACGGCGGCGTGCTCCGACCCGTTCCCGTGCGAAGCCACTTTGGCGTCCATGCGAAAAAGTCTTCTTCTGAGGTCCTCCATCCCAGCCACTTTTCTCGGCCCGGCAGCAGGGGCGGTCTGCAGCAGCAACAGCAGCAGCAGCCGCAGTCGCAGCAGCAGCATCAGCACCAAGCCGAGTTGCCTTCGTCTCCTGCATCTCCCCAGCGTTCTGAGAGTTCCCGCCCCGGTCGATCGCCTCACCAGTACCACGGGTCGTCCTCCCCCCCGATCGATGCTGGCAAGGAAGAGTGGGCGCCGTCTAGAGGGCCGGCTGTGCCGATGACGA
The DNA here is from genome assembly GCA_029717555.1 of Peribolospora baueri. Classification (NCBI taxonomy): domain Eukaryota; kingdom Fungi; phylum Basidiomycota; class Peribolosporomycetes; order Peribolosporales; family Peribolosporaceae; genus Peribolospora; species Peribolospora baueri. The sequence goes on from JAMDHS010000019.1 coordinate 73,645, forward strand.
GGAAGGACAGCGCGCGCGCCAAAGTGTCCATCGGCACCGAGGCCGGAGCCGACGGTCGTTCGAAAAGGCGCCCGCTTTCGACCGCCGTCCGTGGCCCTGTCGTCTCGCTCATAGGGCTTCCTGAGGCCGAGACCGAGTCGAAACGCGGCCTGGGCCTTTACGCCGACGAGACCGAGGATGGGACTGATCGGCGAGATGCCACCACCGGCAGGGAGGGAGGCACGACGGGGAGGCGAAGAAGTACTTCGGAGACGACTTCGTCGTCCAGGAAGCGCTCCACCAAGAGGCATCCCACCGGCTCGTCGGAGCGCGACGGTTTGGCCCCTCTCGGCTTCTCCGCCGATACCCTCCTGGCCTCCTTGCCCGATCCCTCCTCTGTCCCCCTCCCTCCGCCTGAAGACCCGTCGGTGAACTCGCTCAACCCCGTCTCTTCTCCTCACCTCCTCTACGCTGCCTTGCTTGACAGCCGCGCTGCACGCTTCAGGCTCGAAGCCGCGTTGGCCGTACACAGAGAGAGGACGGAGATGATGGCGAACAAGTGTTTGGAGTATCTCGCAGGCGGGGAGAAGGACAGAAGGGCTTGGGTCAAGGAGATGCGCGGCGTCGAGGAGCAGAGGAAGAGGGCCGAGGCGGCGACGTTGGCGGCGGCGTCGGCGGCGGCATCGGCTTCTAGGAAGGCGGATAAGCAAGCTAGTAGTAGGACCGCCGCTTCCGCTAGGCACCAGACATCTTCGTCCGGTAGCGAGTCGGTGTCCGAAGATGAAGCGGCGTCCGGCGCGGGCCCTGGCGGAGCGTCTGGGTCTGGCCCCGAGCCGAACGAGACGGACAAGGATGCTGAGGGGCCTTCCGTTAGCGTTTCCGGCGAGGGAGACGGCGAGGGCGAGGACCGGGGCGAGGGCGAGGACGACTTGGAGTCGCCCGCCCCTGCCAGTCCTGCCGGCGCGAGTGGACACCATCACTTCCGCCCCGACGTGCTCACCGAGAACGAGGACGATGGCAAGGCGGGTGAGGCGGAGGCCAGCGCCGCTTCCCGTCCGGCTGACGGAGCTGCGAACGGAGCTGGCGACGACCACAACGATGACCACGTCGTTCAAGGTGACGCGGCTGCCACTCCTACCATCCCCAAGGAGCTCCAGAACGGCTCCATCGACGCTTCTTCCTCCGCCGCCGAGCCTTCTCCCGCCTCAGGCGCCCCGGAGGAGAGCAAGGAGGAAGAAGAGGGCGCGGAGGAGAGGGAGCGGGTTGCCAAGGCCAACTTGGGCGAGACTGGCCTGCTCTGACGGTCGGCCAAGGCTCTCTTTTCTTCCTCGTGTTCGTCGTAAAAGTCGTTTATCTTCTGTTCTATCGTTCATTGTCGATTGGACTGGGACTCGCTTGGCCGGTTCCACGACGCTCTCGAATCCAAAATTTTGCTTTCGTTCCCTTGCTTCCTTTCTCTGTCCATCCAGCTTTCCGACTTACCATCCCTTTGTCTTTTTTCCTTACTTCTCGCTTCGATCATCCGATCCCACTTTGGCAACTCTCGCTCGTCTTTACTCTTCGATGGACCTCTCGTCCTCTCTCTATCTCTCTGTGTGTGTGTGTGTGTCTGTGTGCGTCTCTCCGTTCCCTTTTCGTCGTGTCGCCCGCCTATCGTGGCCTGGGGTTTGGCACTCGATGTCGTCGCTCCCTACTACCAGTTTCGTTTTTTCTGTCGCTCTCTCTTTTCCTCGCCTTTACCCCCCCGCCGCGTCTTTTTTTTTCGACTGGACGTGCTCGCTCGATCGGAATCGGTGCTATCACCCCCCCCCTTTTTCGGCCAAGCAACCCCCTTCCTTCCTTGTGGTTATCCATCCATCCCCGATACCGGGACGACCGGGACCGGGTCCGGAACCGGACCGTGCTTTCGTTCGTTTTGTCGTTTTCTTCTTCTTTCCCCTCGCTCCCTCGCTCCCTCGCTCCCTCGCTCCTCGGTTGAGTTGCAAAATAAGCGCTCGGCGCCCGCTCTCTCTCCTAAGCTTTTTTTTCTTTCGGTGTGAGTTCGTCTGTGAGACTAGAGGTAGAAAAAACGTGTCGCGTGGGAGTGGGTTCTGCTTGTGAACGGACGGACGATCGGCTCATCGCATCGTCCAAGTTCAAGTTGGACGAGGACGGGCGGGATACGGAGGAAGATGGCCAACCCCCCCTTCGTTCCTTCGTTCCTTCGTTCCTTTGTCTGCCGCCGCTCGAAATGGGGGACCCCGCCGGACGGACGGATGGACGGATGGACGGGGATGAGACTGAGACGTGTGTGTTCGATTTCTTTTCCGTCTCTTCCTTTCATATGTCTCGCTCGCTCGCTCCCTCCTCCGCGCCGGGCGGATCTATGGGAGTAAAAAGAAGCGCGCTCCTTGTCGGGATCATCGGGAGCGAGGTGTGATCTGATCGGGGCCCGGCCGGCGGTGGCGGGGGCGAAGCTGAGTCCATCACCAGAGATGATGATGATGCACATACAGCACATGTCTCTCTCTCCTTCGTCATACCATCCGGACCATACCATACCACTCCGGACCAGGCCAGTCCAGTCCACAGTCGTACGTACGTAGGTGGGCAGGGAGGTAGGAAGGAAGGAAGGTAGCTAGCTAGCTAGCCAGTGCGAGCACAGCGCACCCTCCCTCCTCGCTCGCTCGTCTGCCCCCGCTGTCTCCTTCCCGCCAGTCAGCCCGACGCGCCGTCGATCGCGATCGCCGCCTTCTACCAATCTCGTCGCCGCCTACACTCACACCACCACGGCCACCACCTCCACCACCACCTTCCATCGCCCTCCACGGGCTTCAACTCGGGGACACGCCAGCATAGCATGCCTCGGCCCACCTTCCTCCAGACCATCCTCAGTCGACCTTCGCAATCCTACTCCACTTACAACCCCTCAGACAATGCCTCCTCCTCCAACCCTTCCGACTTGCCCTCCGCCTCCGACCGCTCCATCAGCCTTGTACTCTCTCGTCCGCCCAGCGAGATTAGCTCCGCGGCAGGCGGCACGACCAAGCGACGACGGGGCCTGCTGAGGAGAAAGGCCTCCAACTCGGCCTCCAGCCTCCGTTCCCACTTCTCCGACCGCCGTCCTTCTCCTCGTAGCCATGCCGACTCGGAGAGCGACCTCGGAGCGCCAGCCCCGACCACCTCGTTTTCCGACGTCCCCCCTTCCACGCCCAACCACCACGCCGGCTTCTCTCTTTTCGGCTCCCGGCGCAGGAGGAACTCGAAAACCGCCGTTCCTGACCGCTACGCCGGCGCCGGCCTCGTTCGCAATGTCGTTTTGGCTCCCGACACGCCTCCCTCCTCCGCCTCCTCTCATCCTCATCCTCCTCACGCCCACGTCCTCGCTCCGCCGACGGAGCTCGTGCCTCCGTTTGTGTCTGACGATGGACACCTTCTCCACCGATCCCACTCCCAATCACACTCGCCGTCGTCCCCAAATGGACAACACCGCACGGCCCACGCTCGTTCTCCGTCCGCAGCCTCGTCTTCGATGTCCCATCCTCTGTCCGAACGTAAGCGGACCTCGACAAGCGACTGGGCAGCCTTTGTCGCTTCGATAGAGGCCCGTGGCGTCCACTTTGGTCGCGTCGGCTCCTCCTCCCCGTCTTGCCCCGAAGCCGCTGGCCCGTGGCCCTCCGCTCGCTCTCGCACCACCTCCATGCCTCTCGCCACTCTCGGCGGAGACGGCCGCCAAACGGACTTGGTCCGACGCAGACGCACGCTCGTCGAGCGCGTCCGGCGCGAGCTCGCCGAGGAGGAGGAAGCTTCGTCGGACCGCCGACACTCCCTTTCCGTCGTCGGTCACCCTTCCTCCAATCCGTCTGCCGTCGGCGTCGGTGCCGGCACCCACGCCGGCTTCGATCCGCACAGCCATTGTCGTTCTGGCCAACGGCTCCGAAGTCGGACGGCGAGCCACGGCAACGCGGACGACGTCGCAAAGGCGCACAGGGACGTCTTCCGCGCTCAGTTCACAGGCGGTCGCTCTCGCTCGATGATCGCTCGTCCCGCCGCCGACGTCGCCGCCGGTCCTCCAAGTAGCCGAGGCCGAGGGAAGTTTGCTGCTGAGGCGTGCGAAGACCGTCCCTTGCCCCCCCTCCCGGAGGGAGCGAACGCGCTCAAACCGGCTTTCCGCAACGACCTTCTCGTCCTCAAGCCTGAATCCCTCCGCACCACGTCCGCCGCCCATGCCCATGCCAAGGAGGCCCCGCACGTCGGGTCGCGGCCCATGGTGGCCGTCCCGGCGTTCAGCACGAGCGCGAGCGTCGCTGAGCGGGCGTCCGCTTCTTCTGCGTCTCAAACCGGGTCAGAGTCGGAATCGGAGGCGTCGACGGAGGAGGAGGAGGAAAAGAAGAAGGAGGAGGGACATGATGGGGAGCGGGACGAGGAGAGCACGGGCGAGGACGAAGACGAAGGTGTACCGAGCCGGATCTACGCAAAGTCGGCCCCGGCGGAGGACGGCGAGAGCGCGAGCTCGAGCTCGACCGGCTCCGTTTCCCCGGCGTCCGTCAGCGCAAAAGACGAGGCCAAGTCCACCGGTCTCGTCATCGTCGCGTCGGCGCCGCCTGATCCTGATCCTGATTCCGACTCCGGTTCGGGATCCGACCGAGGCTCGTCGTCGTCCGATTTGGAGGAGGAGGAGGAAGAAGCCCATCTCGCCCGACCTCCGGACCTTGACACGCTCGTTGAAGCCTCGGAGGACGGAAGCTCGATCGGTCATGAGATGCGGCCTGCCTCGCGCGCCTTTATGGGCTTGCCCAGGCGCAAGGCCGAGCGGTCATCGAGTCGGCCCGGCAGATCTCCTTCGCGCTCGATCGACGACGGGGGGGGCACTCGACCCGGCGCCAAGGTCGAGGACGTCGAGGACGTCCAACAACGCGTTTTCTCATCCTCTCCCCTTCAACTCCTTTCGTCCTTGGTCACGACCGACGAACCGAACTTGGACGAAACGCCCACCGCATCCACGGCCACACCCACCCAGTCTAAGTCTGATGCGCGCTCCGACACCGACTCGGCCTCCACCGCCGCCGCCGCTGCTGCTGTTGCTGTTGCTGGCGATCGCTCGCCTTCCTTGGTTCATCGGCTCAGCAACCTCAGCCTTGGCACCGACTTTGCCGACGCCCTCGTCCCTGCCCCTCGACGGGCAAGCTCGGACTCGGAGAGCACGCCGCGCCAGAAGGAGAGCAGTGCGGATGGCCCATTTCCGGACGGCTCGGATAAGGTTGTCGTCGCGTCCGGTCGTCGACTTGTCGACGAGATGGAGCGACAAGGGAGCGTCGGCCAGAATGTGGTTGTCTTCGCCTCCGCTGCCGCCGTGCCAGGTTCTGTGCTCAACGTTGACAACGATGATCATTCCAAACCGGGGACTGAGTCGACGACGACTCTGCCCTCGCCTCCCCACGGTATTTTCGGCCCTTCGCTCTCAGAGATCTTCGCCCACTACGATCTGGACAAGGGTCTCTCGGAGGAGCAGAAAGCCCAGCTGCTGCGGTGGCGCAAGCACGAAGAGGGTCGCTTCGTGCCCGGGGGTCGGGGTGGGGGTGGGGAAGAAGGACTAGGGAGGCGTTTAGCCGAGCGTTGGCTCGCCGCTGATCGGCGCGAGTTTGACTTTGGCAGTCAGAGGGCTCCCAGTCCCGGTTCTGACAAGGAGGCGGTCGAGGCGCCGGCTGACACTGGCAACGTCCCTATTGCCCCTTCCCTTCCCGGTCGGACCGAGGAGTCTCCATCCCGCGAGTTGTCCGACGCCACTGACCTGACCCGCCGTCCGCCCTCGCGGCCGTCGTCGATCATCGCCGACATCTTCGAGGGCGGCCTCTTCGGCTCGGACGCTCGTAGCATCGACCTCGCCTTTCCAGAGTTTGACCTCGAAGCTTTGCGTCAGCGCGTCAGAGATGAGGAGGAGGCGAGCAGGGCTGAGTTTGGTAGTAGCGATGATGATGAGGCGCCCGGACAGGGCGTGGGCGTGGGCGTGGGCGACGGCGGGGAGGGAGAGGACGACGAAGGGGAGGCGACCGAGGTGGAGAGGCGCGAGAGCGGTCGCGACAAGCGCAGCGTGTTCGAGAGCGAAGCGGAGGACGCGGAGACCGAGACCGAGACGGAGGGCGGGGCCGCAAAGTGGAGGTCGGAGAAGGGTAAGGGGCCCGCCGGGCACCAGGTGTCGGCCATCCCAGCGAGCGACGGCTTCGACATCCCATACAGCCAGACCTTCTCCGGCAGGGATGGAGAAAGCGGTGAGGCCGATAGCGTGGACGAGGACAAGGACATCGAGCGTGAGGTCGAGATGCTCACGCGCAGACTCGCTGAGCTTCAGGCCAAGAGGGAGGCCAAGAGAGCCACGAGAGCCAGCGCAAGGACCGCCGTCGGGGCTGTCGAGGTCTCGAAGAAGGCGGCCGCGTCTCCTTCATCGTCTCCGGCCGCTCCTGAACCCATGTCCAGGAACCTTTCAGGTGGCAGCACGAACTCGTTCCGCACCGCTCCTTCTGTGTCTTCCCTCTTCGTTCCAACTTGGCCGGTCGACGACGAGGGCGCCGACGCGGACGACGACGGAGAGGACGGCGAGGGTGACGGCATGCCCGGCGATTTCCCTTCCTCGTCCAAGGCCCTCCTCGGATTGTCCCGGTCTGCCTCTGTCTCGTCCACTCGGTCCACTCGCAGGCGCTCGGGCCGCACTGGAGCCTCTAAGCGACGCAGCCCTCGTCCGAGGAGCTTGGAGGAGAACGGACTGGGGCCCGACTCGGCTGCCAGCGCCAGCGCCAGCGCTAGCTCCAGCAGCGCCTTGGCCTCACCGTTCTCCGAGGACGGTCGCGCTCGTGGAGACGTCCAGCGCAAGGACGCGATCGCCGAAGATTCCGACGAAGTCGATCAGGGCTCAACTTGTTGGCGAACGCCTTTGCAGAGTCCCGACTCGGATGATCGGACGGATCTGGCTTGGACCCCTCGCGCCCGTTCTCCGCACAAGGACATCCGCCGAGCGCACTCGTTGTCACATCGCCGAGCCGATGATGCCCAGGCGCGGATGCGCCTGTCATCGTCAGAGCCGGAACCAACGAGCGCTTCGATCGTATCGGAGCGAACCATCGTCGGTCAAGTGTCGCCCGCTGACTCCAACAACGCCGATACCGAACGCCTGTCTGCTGCCGGCGACGAAGCTCCATCACAAAATTCACACACGGCAGGAGGCGCTGTCACTCCCCTCCCTCCTTCTCCCCCTCCTCTTCAGTCGCGTCATCGCACTCCCCTCGATGCCAACTCTGCTCCTTCAAACGATCCGGTCGCGCCCGCGCCTTCGGAGGCGCTTCCGACGTCGCCCATGTCTGATGCGTCCAATGTCTCAAGCTCCTCTCCACTTTTCTCCCCCGTCGTGCAAGCTCGCGAAATGGATGGAGAACGGAGGCGACGATCACCAGACAACGACGGCTCTGACCTCAGCACCTCCAGCACCTCAATGACGAGTCCATACGGGTCAGAGGTCGTGACCAGCCCGAGCAAGACGTTCGCCCACCTCAAGGAGACGTACGTGCCACCTGTGCCGCCTAAATCGCACCCTTTTCCTTCTCCTCCGCCGGAGGAGGAAGAGCGGGATCGCGCTTTGGAGACGATTCCAACGACAACTCCGATCACATCCCGAGCACAGGCCATCGGCAGTCCCAGTCTGGTTACCGGCATTGACGTCAATCTCATCCCTCCCACACCTCCGTCTTTGGTGCATGCCAACTCCTATACCAGCGTTCAGCCAGCCCATCAGGTCCCAGAGGAGTTGCCGCCGGTCGCTCCTGTGCCGGCGCCGCCGAAGATGATCAAGCCGGCAAGCTCAGGACCGCCTGAAGGCACGTCGTCCGCCAAGGTCAAGCGGTCCTCATCTATGAGCAGCAAGCCCCGCACTATCATCATTCCAGAGTCCGATTCAGGTCTGACGCGCTCTCTCTCCGTCTCGTCCGCTCCGGGATTAAAGTCGAAACGCAAGTCGGTGAGGAGGAGCGGAATGCCGGAGGATTGGAAAAAGGACGTCCTCCAATTGGGACCGTCGGTAACCGTCAATTCTCTGGCAGCTTCAAGGCCGTCGTCGACCGCCCGTGCCTCCGAGTCTAAAAAGAAGACGAAGAAGGTTAAGAAGCCTTCCGAGGCGCGGGGCAACGGCGGTGCCGGGGCCGATGAGCGAGCCGTACAGTCAGCGATCGCACCGCGTCGGCGAACACTGTCTTCCCCCACGCATCCCACCGCTAGTGCGAGGAACACCGCGGAGGCCCGGCCGCCTCTTCCGCCGTCCAGAGTCCAAAGGTCTTTGTCGCTTTGTTCGGCCGCGTCTAGCGGCATCCTCTCCCAGCCTCGTTCCATCCTCAAGAAACCGACGTCGGCTTTCCCGGAGCACGTGGAGCAAGGCATCACGACGTCTGGCGCGGAGCATCAGATGACCGACGAGGAACGCGGCCCTTATCGTACACCGGTCCCCCGCCGCGCGCCTTCCTCCGGTTCGTTCTACAGCCATCATTCCCATTCGCCGTTCATTGACAGCGCCGTCAACGGCCATGCTCGACCCGTCTCGTTTCCTCCGAGCGAACCTTACCAGCGCCCTTCGCTGATGTCAGCCATTGCAAATTGGGAAGAAGAGGCGGCGCGGGGCGCGTTTGACCATCCAGACGCGGTGCCTCCACGGCCGCCCGTCTCGGACCCTTCGCGAACGCCCAGCCCGTACAGGGGCAGTACGGCGGCCTCGTCTTCTCTGATGCAGTCGCAGTCGCCCTCCATCCTTCGGATGAGCCACATGGGCGCTCCCGCCTCGCATTTCCTCAAGCCGCCATCGCCCGCCGTTCATCCCAGAGCGATGCCGCCGGAGCTCGGCGAGGGAGGAGGAGGTCCCCGGTGGCCGGCGAGCTTGCGGTCGTTCCCTACTTCGCTGACCTCCTTCGACGGTCAGTCCTCTGACGGAAGATACTCGGTCATGAGCGTGCCGACTGCCGGATATCGTCCTCGCGATCCACGCCGTCTCTCTGGGGACTTGGACGACGTGCTCCTCGGTCGTACGACCATGGCCACCTTGTCGATTTCCAGCCACGCCTTCCGAAGCGCTTCGTCGGACAGGCCCAAGACGCGTGTCCCGAGCCACCGGCGTAAGCGGTCCATCACGTCCGCGAGTTCGTCGGATTTGCCGTCTCATCTGGCCGATAAGCTGGACAAGACTCAGATGTCGGTATCGGCTCACATGCCGCCGCCTAGGAAGCTGGCCACGAAGCAGGTCCTCGTCGCCGTCCTGGCCGTCGCGATTGACGAGTTCGACCGGCTCATCATCCACGAACGCACCACCAAACACGACAACGCTCACGGCTTCGTTCCTGGCCGAAGCTTTTGTGGTAGGGTTTTGGAGACGGGCTGGGAGGTTGACAGGGTTAGAAAAGGTGATATCGTTTTCGGTCTGCAAGACAGTAAAAAGGTAAGCTGCGACACTCGCCTGCCTCTGCGTAATTCCCCTCGTGGTCGAAAGGCCCAGACTCAAAAAGTTCACTTTTTTTTTTTTCGAATCCCTGGTCGAACACAGTGCGGAGCATTGGCCGAATACTTGTCCATCGACCACAATCTCTTGGCCCCAGCGCCCACGACTCTGAGCATCGAGCAGATCTCAGCCCTGCCCACCACAGGAGTGCTCGCTTACCAAATCATCAAAAATCACTGTTCGGAGCTTCCGCGCGGCGCTCGCGTTTTCATCCTCAACGCCCATGACGGCGTGGGTTTGCTCGTCATGCAGGCGGCCGCACACCTTGGCATCCTCATCACCGCTCATTGCCCGGCCTCGGTCGCTGATGGTCTGAGTGTGTGCGAGGCTAACGGAGCGCATGAGGTCGTCATCGGTGACGCGCTGTGGGCCCTCAACTCGCAGCACGAGTCGAGCTTTGAGTTGGTGAGCTTTCATGGATGGAGCGTCGTCGACATGGTTCCATTTCGTCTCACCCGTTTCGTTTTCACCGTTCTCCGTGTATGGCAGGTCATTGACACCGTAGGCGGCCGGCGCATTTACGACGCCTCTCGTCGCATCCTGGCAAGCGAGGGCCACTTCTCTACCTGCTTCGGCGATGAGCACACTACCGCCCAGCCTACTTTCAGGTCCCATTTCCGAAGCCTGCGCCGCGCGTTCTTCAAGAAGGACAAGAAGAACATCGGCTACGAGTGGATCACTTGCGATGCCAAGGAGGACACCAGGGAGGCGCTCGAGAGGATCGCAGAGGCTGTTCAAAACGGTCGTATCTGTCCACGTCTGCGCAGCATCATTCCCTTCGGCGACGCGCCCCGTGCTTTCGAGCCTCATCCACACGGCAAGGAGGAGGAAGACGCGGGCGCCATCGTCATCAAGATTAACGGGTGAACTCATAATCACCTCGTTGCCGTCCATTGCCACATTCTTTACCCGGCCTTCTCTGCACATTTTGGGTCACCGAACCCCTCACGGCATGCTCAACACAGCGTGCGCTCCCACCGGATCTCGAACCATCTAAAGCGTACCCTCGTTCCGTCCCTTCTTGCCCGTCGCCGCCGCCCTCGCTCATCGATCTCTTCAATGCCCGTGTCAAGACGCAACCGAGGCGCTCCGAAGTCATCCCAACCTCGGAGTTCTCGTTCAGCGGCGATGACGAGTCGATGTGAGTGCAAAGGCGAGCCGTCGGCCGCCGAGCCGGTAGCTGCATTCTCGGCGACGTCTCCTCGTCGAAGACTGGTGTCGGCGAGGGGGAAAGCCTTGTATAGCTCTGCCAGCTCGTCCCGGTGTGTCGGACGAAGGGGGACGACGACGTGGAGTGTGGGCTCGTACCTCTCTTTCGTTTCTTCGTCATCCGCAGACGTGCCCACAGCGAGCCCGACATCGCTGCCGCTAGGCCTCGGCTTTGGGAAGGCGAGGTACCGCTCGGCGACGGCGCGAATCCAGTGCGGGTGTCGTACGTCGTACACGCAGTCGGCCGCGATGAGCAAAGTGAAGCTGTTGGCGGCCGAGTCGTCATCGAGGCTGGGACTCTGCGTGGAAACGGCAGGCACCACCATTCGCGGCTCGGTAGCGAAGAGAGAGACGGTTGGCGTGCCCTCTGAGGTACCTACGGCGGTGGGTGTCACGGTCGTCACCGCTGCTTCAGATCCATTCGCGTTTAGCGGGCTGTAGTTGTCCGATGAACGGTCGCCTTTGTAAGACGTCGTTGCCAATAGCGGAGAGACACCTGTGACGTCAGGATGTGCTCTATCTGGGGATGCCCACGATGAGACGGACGCGGAGGCTGGCCAGCTCGAGTAGTCGGGCTCGGCAAAGCGCGAAGTGGGCAATTGGTACGCCGTTTCCGTCAAACTTGACGTGGTCAGACCGTCGGTCGTCGCCAACGTCGATGGAAACCTTCTTGGGCCATCACGTCCATCGCGAGAAGCCCTAAACACATCGGCCCAGTTGAGCTGCGCAACGTGACAGCCGAGCAGTACGTCAGAGTCCATCGAGTTGAGAGCGACATTGTGGTGCAGGTTATTGAGCACGGTTGGATGATAGTCCGTCAAGAAGAGCGTGGCTATCTGTCTCTCATATCCATCCGCCTCATGGCCTCCGGTCGTCGCACCCTCTGCGGTCGCTTCGGCTTGCTGCCGCAAACATGCAGCGACTGCGAGCCCACAGAGCCCCGTCCCAGAGCCGAGCTCTAAAACCCGCATTGGCGCCGCGCTCTTTTTCTTCGTGCCATCGCTCGTGAAGAAGGAATGGACGAGTCGCCGGGCGAGTAAGGGCGCGGCGCCCCACGTGCGAACACCGAGCGCATCGTCTGTCAAGCTCGCATCTCTGAGGCGGACAGAGATCGAGCCGACGGAAGGGATTGGGAAGGAGAAGGTGCGAGTAGTTGGGCCAGAGGCTGGAGGCAAGAATGGAAGCCGCATTAAAGCGCCGTCTTCCCCGTCAAGCCGACCCGAGCTGAAGGCAAAAGAGCTCACCGGCCTTTCCCGCGCAGATGGCCAACAACTGAGCGGCGCGATCAAGAGTCTGATCTGCGAGGTCCGCCCCTCCGTCCTCTTCCCTCTTGGTCCACTCCAGGCCAGAGGCGACGAGCCTCGTGAGCCAGTCTAGTACCCAACGGCGTTCGAAAGCCTCTGCCGAGTCGTCGCTGTCTTCCTCTTCCTGCGCATCTTCCTCCTCTGCCGTGGGTATTCGGCCGTGCTTCGCCAGACTGCGAATCAAAAGACCGTTGGCTGTTTCGCCGGCCGACGCCATTCCCTCCTTCTCCGCGCCATGCTCGGAGAAATGGACACCTTCGATGGACTCGTCGCAGATGACCACATCGGTGTCTACTCCAAACGCTATCGCGAGCTGGTCCAGCGCATGGATAATGACCGTAAGTGATGGCCTTGGCCGCCTGGCCAGAAGGGGGAGGTCACGCGAGGGGATGAATGAAGTCGGTGGCGAAAGATCGGTCATGCGAAGTCAGCACGGAGGGCGAAGGCTGAACGAGGGAGTCCTGTTTTCCTGTTCCGATGCGCAATTTTGTCGAACCGTTTATGTCTACGTCGATCGCGTGAGCCCACTGAGCCCGTTGACCCGAGTGCTGTGGTCCTGGCTGGGAACGGCCAGGTGGGAAGAACACAATTATCTCAGCGCGGTCCGAATATCTGCGGAAAACGTATGTGGACGAGCGCACGGCGAACGAACGCCACCACTCTCACCTCCGTCCCTGCCCTCCCGAGCTCAAAGTCGTAGGTCAGCGACCAAGAGTCTTCCTCCTCGTCAAGTCCGTCAAGTCTGGGTGGAGGGTCGGAAGCCGGAAAAGAATGAATTGCCGAAATCCGAACCGGCCGCAATTCGCCGCAGGGCCGGATCGTCGCGACGCCGGCGCCATTCTACGACTGCCATCGCCATCACCGTCGGGCACAGGCTTTGTTGGGCAATGGCCGTGACGACCCACCCTCTTAGTGCGTTGATCCACTCGGTTTTGCTACAAGCTCACTGCACCTACCAGAGAAGAGAGGTCTTTCTCTGACTCGTATAAGTAAAGCATGGTCGCGAAATGAGAAGAAATCTAGACGGTTGGGCTGTATTACTTGCTGAAAGCCGAAGCACGCCCTATCACCTTACTTCCTTTCCTTTTCAGCCCGCCGTTCTCCCAGCTGATCTTTCCTGATTCCATCGCTCTCCAGGCAGTAGCGAACCGGACGCTATGTCCTGCCCGTACCCGCAAAGCACCACCACCGCAACGGCCCACGGCCCGCATAGTTGGGCCAAATCACGCTTCCTGACTTCTGCTGTCTCATCTTCAGCTGTTAGTGGTTGAAGGAGTGCACAAGCGCGCTCAAAAAGTGCTCTTCCATGGACGATGATTGCAGGTAAAAAAAAAATGCACGGGCCCCGGCGTCAAGTTCGTCGCTTGCCTTGACAGTCCTCGGGAAAGATCTCAACTGTTGGCAACGTCAGACGTATGTTGAGGACAATGATTATGGGGAGGATGCCAATTTCATCCTCACCACCGCCATCGTCATGAGTCGAATCTGACACATTCCTGGCCTCTTCTGCTCAACGGACCAGCAGTCGCCCGGTACTGTAAGTAGCGACAACGCGTTCTGTATCCCGTACATCTACCTTTCTTATTCTATGCCTTCCGACGGGCTGCCTTTGACCTGGGAGATGGCCCTACTGACTCGTATGACTCATATCATCTCGTGCTTTATTTATTGTACGCCCCTCTTGTGCCAGTTACGATATTTACACATGTCGGCGGGGGAACGGTTAGAAACGATGGTCTCAGCGGAGGGTCGTATTTGCAAGCCTCGCTTTTTTTTTTGCCTCTTCTCGTTCATAAATTTGTGTTCACTGGCGCTGATCTTATGTCCTAGTCTGCTGAAACCTATCTCTCCATGGCCCTTGCCGTCACACGTTCCCTTCATCACTGGATCCTACCCTCCATTCTCATAGAATCACGGTAATGACCGGGGACGATATGGCTCCAGACGCACCGAGAAAAGGCTCTCGGACATCGGATCTACGAAATCACTCCGAGCAACAATAATAGCTGATGGGCTGCGCTCTTGCCACAATGTCGACGACGCGCACCAGCCGACACCGCGGGGGAAATCGACCGTCGAGGAAGGCGTGCGCCATCGTCGTTGATTGATGCAATATATCCAACTCAGGTACGTATGGCATGATAGAGGCATGTCGGCATGTCCGATCGATACGTGCGGAGCTGAACAGGGCGCAATGCTCGAAGCACATACCTTGCACGCGCCCGTCGCGCCGCCGGCTCGTGGACGGCTCTGGGGTCGAGGTGCACCGTGTACCTGATTGGCAAGGCGGGCGAAGGACGAAGAGGCAGAGAGGCTTGCGCACAAGAATGCACACGGTGGGGCAGCGAGCAGGCATGCTCGAGCCATGAGACGAACTATTCCAAGCCGCCGAGGGTCAGCCAGGGCGTTCTTAGGCACGAGTCGCGTCGCGACGAATGATCGCTCGCCTTGCTTGCTGTCGTCGCGCTCCTTCGGCGTCGATCAGATCAGGGGCACCGGCGGCGACTGCGGCAGCGTCACGGTGGTGGTCGAGATAGAGTAGGGGACGAAGATAATCAACCCCTCCCACCTCCCATCTCCTTCGTCCTGTGTCTTTCCTTTCGTGACGAGGCAAGGCGGGAGCGGAATAGATCAGACAGAGGCCTATTAGACGGTGGAATGGTTTCAAGACGAGTAGACGAAGCGGTGAGCGGCTCTGCCCTTTCCCTCCCCGCCATCTTGGTATCGCTGACCTCGCGCGCGCTTGTCCGACTTTGTCGCTCTCCTCGTTTGGTTCAGACACTGTTCCTCTCGTCACCGCCCTAGTCAGACGTTTCACCTTCCCGCTCTTTCCCTTTTCTCGATCACTTCGTATTCTTCTCTTTTGCCCGCGCTTTTTTCAGTTGTCTCGCGTTCGTCTTCCGCCCTGACCTCGCCCAACCTCGAGCACCTCGCCGTCCTAGCTCCCTAACCATCGCTCCATACCTGGCACAGCCATCATGTTGTACCCCAGCCCTCCCTCCGCACCTCGGCCTCGACCGCCAGCTCGGTCCACGTCGGGCAACTCCAATGCTCGCAAGTCCGTCCAAGGGCCGACGGATCGGAGCCCAGCCGCCGCTTCTCTTCACAGGACAAAACCAGAGGAGGAGGAGGCTAATGCGGGCACGCTGAAGCACGAAGTGGACTCCAAGGCCGGGCGCGTACCGGTGGACACAAAAGTAGAGACGGTGACGACCGTGTCCAACCATCCTCCCCCGCCGTCGTACTGTGCCGCTATCGCGTCTCGTTCGACGTACACTCCTTCCCAAACAGCCCTGCACGCCACCGCTAACCACCCGCACACGCCCGGATGGCCCCTGCCTCCTCTGCATCTCGATCTCGATCTCCCACCCGAGCTCGCCCGCGCCATTACGGAACGACGCAGGAGCAGCCCCTTTCCCGACTCCGCCCACTGCGAAACCTCGGATGACGGTCGCTCTCAGCTCGCAGATGATGGCGCTTCCCCGTTGGCGAAGGCTGCAAGCGCGTTACGTATCGCGTCTGGACAGGGTGCTCAAAATAGCTTGAATGGGACAGGCCTGGGCGTGGGGAACGAGGAAAAAACGCGGGAGACGGGGGTGTTGAGCAGTAAGTGGATTGGAGATAGGAGCAGGGATGAGCTGGAGAGGCTACTTGTCGAGGCTGACAAAGTCATTAGGGAGAGAGAAAGGGGTAAGTGAGATTGAGACTTGGTTACCTCACTTCCTCTCTGTTCTTTTTGGCCTCGCTCGTCCTGGAGCGATGCTCACTCGTCTGTCTCTTCTCCAGACCTCAGTATCACGGCCGCCATCGGCCAAAACCTTCTCGAAAAGAACATATATCTTCGAAATATGCAGACATCGCTGTATGCTGCCTATCAGCCTCAGCCAGAGTCACAATACCCTTACTACCCCCCTTCATTTCACGCATTTCCCGGTCGTGTGGGACTGCCTTCTTCTCCGCCTCAAGTGGACCAGCCGCCGCCCGCACCGGATCAGGCTGTCGAGCTGCAGCCATCCTCTGACACCGTCAGTCCCAATGAAAGGTTCCGCTTCCCGAGAGTGGAAGACGACGATCACTACACGACCTTCGGCTCGCCTTCGTCCACTCTCCAGACCATGCGTCGGCACGGACATAGCAGGAACAGCTCCCTACGTTCGATGCACGACCGCAGTCGAAAGAGCAGCACGAGCAGCTTTGCTCATTTGGACGCCGCCATCGAACGGAGAGCGCAGTTGATCGCGTCGACGAGCGCGATTAGGACCCCCGCTAGCACCGCACCTGGCAGTCCCGAATTTGAGAGGCGCAACCTACACTCTCCGTCAACCTCCATAGACGGCAACTACCCCGCTGCCGCTCGCGCTTCGCTGTCTCGGACCTCCCTTTCAGGGAGAGGAGTCACGTCGTCCCCGTACCGCACGTCGTCAGACACGCCCTACCTCGATGAGCTAGCCAAGCAGAACGACGCCCTTCTGAGCCAGCTGGCCGACCTCCAGGCGGAGGCGAGTAGGGCGGAGAAGGCGGGCAAGCGCAAGTTGCGCAAACTGGAGAAGGAGATGCACGAGCTGAAGGCCGAGATGGAGAGATTGGTGGAGCGAAATGGGGAGTTGGAGGCCAGGGGAGAGCAGACGGAGTCGAAGAGGGGCAAAGGACCCGATGTCGTTACCTGGAAGGGAGACGTGGCAGGAGGACGATCCGAAACGGACGGGGAGGACGCGAACATGGATCCGCCAAGGCGTGCCGAGTCCCGCGCCGACGATTCGCCACCTTCATCTCGTCTTTTCCACCAAAAGCGCTCCGCAGCCAAGGGGGAGGACGAAGTGGACAATGGAGACCCAACCCCGGTGGAAGGCGATCCGCGCCTGCCACCTTCCCTCTCTTCCCGTAGTCTTGCCTCCAGCTCATCTACCAATGACGCTCCTGTGGACCCGTCGGCACCGGAGGTGGAGCGTGCGTTAGTCTCTCAGCTGATGAGCAAGATCGCCGAGCTGGAAGAGGCGAACGTGGCGATCGCGGCCCAACGAGAACACATGGACGGTAGGATGGAGAGGGTGATGTACGAGGCGGATCGGATGAGGCGCGCGTACGAAGACGAGCTCGATGCAGTGAGCGTGTGGCCAGGCTCGAGCTTAAAGGGCAACAGTCCGCAAAGGACGAGGAAGAGGCGCGCCGCTGGAAACAGACTCATCATCGAGGGTCGTAGGACGGCTAAAGCGCTCGCTAGTCTCGCTCGCAGAGAACGTCTCCGGCAGGCACCGGCCGGCAGCAGTGGCAGAGTGGAGGGACACGACGACGTCTGGACCGGTCCCTCGGTGTCTTCTCTCCCCTCAAATGAGGTTGATCGACTCCTACAGACGAGCGTCTCGCCTAGCCCCAGTGCCCGGATCTTCATGTCCAGCCCTGTCACCACGAGCGGTGGAAGCGGTCGTACGTGCGGGGCCAGTCCGGGGACTTCTCTGGACCCGGAGAGCCCGGCCGCTCGCAGGGCGAGGAAGAAGGGCGGGAGGGGCAGCAGGAAGAGCTCCCGGATGCTGGGTATGAAGGATCATCCGCGCATTCAAATTACGCCTTCGCAGGACGACTTGGGCCGTTCGACGGTGGACGAAGGTCGCGCCTCGGGGGAGTGGACGGATGAGCCGCTTCCGATACAGATGGATCGGCTACGACCTCTCACCCCTTCGTCTAGCAAGAAGACCGTTTGTCGGGTCGTTTCTGCACTCTCGATCGGAATTGCCGGCGGCAGAGGCTCGCCAGCCGGGAAGGTGCGCACGATGCGCAAAGTGTCCAGCTGCGCCGACCTCGCCTTTGTGAGCTCCGCTCCTGCTTCCGCGGCCTCGATGCCCGTGGGGGATGGAATGAGCACGCTGGGCTCGTTCCCCAGCTTGTGCGGCGAAATGAGGAGTCTGGGAAGCGAGAATAGCCTTCTCAGCCTGGCTGAGCGCGATCTTTGGGGAGAGCCTCTGAACGGGTTTAATAGAGGTGGCGACCGTCTCATTCATTCTCTCGGCAGTGAGCTCGGCTTTCCCACCCTTCATGCGGGCGACCAGGATGACGGCGGTTTGGACCTTCCTCTCGAGTCCGCGTCTGCGCACGCCGAATCGCCTGTGCGCTCGTCGGAAGGCCATCGCGGGCGCCTCCAACTGCCGGCACGACCGATGTACAGGAGCTACTCGGAGGACGATGAGGACATCAACAGCACCATGCAGCCTTCGGATTCTCATCAGGGGTCCAGCCGTGAAAGATCGCCCGCCCACGTCCTGGGTAGACCCGTCCAGCGCTTGAGGAAGATGATGGGAAGGATCGTATCTGTGCCCGGAACGCCTCGACCCACGGAGATGAGCCGGGGCCAGATACTGAGGTACGGCGGTTTGGAAGACGGCGAATGGCTCGACACGGAGGACGCCGCGCTGGTCGACCGCGGCGAGCTCCGCAGCCCTGACCGTCCTCCGGATGCGGAATCTTTTGATCTCCTCGACCAGGCTGCTCGATGGCAGCCCGTGCGCTGGGCGGACGATGAGGATTTCGGTCTGCCCATCACCGAAGAGGAGGCGAGTGGATTTGGGCCGTTGGCGATCATGACAAGCCAGGGTAGCGGCAGCGGCAGGCTTAGCTTGATCGGGCGAGGACACAACGATCGAGAGGGCGACTGGCGGCCGGGTCGCCTGGGCGCACCATTCGAAATTGAGAGCGCGGAGATGGTCCACGCTCGGGAGACGCTCCAGCGCCTGCGTCATCGTCGGACTCTTGTGGACGGCGAGAAAAATCTCGCTAGCTCCGAGGGGAGGTCGTTTGGTGGGGGTGCCGTCGGACAGAGCAGCAATAGCCTGGCGTTCCCTAAGTCTTCTCAGAGCTCCGCGGACAGCTTTCCTGCCCGTCCTCCACGGTCGTCGGGTCCGGTGCATCACCCACGCCGTTCGCTCGCGATCGAAAGGCTCGGCCTCGGTTCGACGCGCGAAAGGGCCCTCTCCATTGCCACCCGTACCTCCTCCTCCGGCCGCCGTCGCAGGCCTGTCCCCGTGTTTTCAGGCTCTGGCCCGCTCTCTGATCTTGCAGCCGCCACAGGTGAGACTGTGCCTGGTAGCTATATGGCAGATGAGGAAGATGAGCATGAGGAGAGTGAGAGTGGGGAGGACGACGACGACGACTTGTCTTCAGAGGATTTCGAGCTCGTCGACGAACGTCACCAAGCGGGAGCCCTGGGCACGGACTACTACCCCGTGAGCCTCCGCGCGCGCTACCACCCGGCGATGGTCAGCAAGAGGCTGCAGAATGCGGCGGTGGAGCAGGCGTTCGTTATCTTGGCGTACATCCAGCT
Organism: Peribolospora baueri; assembly: GCA_029717555.1. Classification (NCBI taxonomy): domain Eukaryota; kingdom Fungi; phylum Basidiomycota; class Peribolosporomycetes; order Peribolosporales; family Peribolosporaceae; genus Peribolospora; species Peribolospora baueri. The sequence goes on from JAMDHS010000019.1 coordinate 92,954, forward strand.
CGCTATCGTGCTCACCTTCGTCGTCGTAGCTTGTTGGAGCAAGGGGCCTCAGAGTGTTTTGGGAGCTCGAGGCGCCAAGGCGACGTGATGAGTCGGGGCAACGTCCGAGTTTGGTTTTAGAAACGTGTTGGACGCTCTCTACGTCGGCGGCGAGCCGTCTTTCCTCATCGTCAGGTTCAGACCATCGTTCGTTCATGGCGCGCTTCCCATGCGTTCGGATCCCACAGTGTAACATACACATCGAGTCATTTCCGTATTCAAGGACGGCAGGCGGCAGCGATTCAGTGACGCGAAAGACATCATCGGGCCGCCGCGTGCGAAGCCACCGTCGTTCCATTCAACCTTTGTCCTCGCATCTCGTCGTGTCTTCTCGATGTCACTCGCACTCGCACCGGCGACCGACTCCGACGCGATCACCGCCCTTCGCACGTTTGTCGCAGTGGCGGCAGGGGTTGGTTGAGACACGCACGTTAGGGTTACGTCTCTCCGCTGTCGCGCTTCTCCGCCCCTCCTAACGCGCCTCGCCTCGTCCGTCCATCTCCATCATCCCCTTCCATCCATCCATCCATCGGACCCTGATATCGCCTCCCACCATCTCAACCGTATTTCCATCTCCACCTTCATCGTTTCTCCTCTTCGACGCCTCTGTCTACGCATCGCATCATCACGCCTGTCACGACCTCAAACCGACATGCCCGCCGCCTCTCGCTCACCTGCAAAGTCGCGCTCGACGCGCACCACGCGCTCCTCCGCTGAGCCCATCTCTCCGCCGGTCAAGACGGTCACGCTCTCCTCTTCCTCCTCCAATGGCTCCGTCGTCGGAGCTGGCGGTCGTCCTCCGCTGCCTCGCGACTGCGCCAACGAGTTCTTGCCCGACCACGAAGTCGCCGTCAAGCGTCAAGTGATCCGGAGGGAGGGACAGAACATCATCATTGCGCGCGTCAAACTGCCCAGCAGTCCGACCGACCACGCGTTTCTTCTCAAGCGGTGAGTCACCCGCTTCTCGGTTTTACTCTCTCCGCCGCTATCGCTGCGGTGTGTCCGCTGTGGACGGCGCATTCTGCACGTAAGCGCGTTGGACAGGCGCGCCGGTTCGGACGAGCGAGGGAGCACGCCGCTGATGCCCTGAAACTGTCCCTTTTTTGCAGCTTCGACTCTAACGCTGTAGCCGCCTCCGCCATGTTCCGCATCGCCTTCCCCACCGCTGACGGCGAGATGGAGCGCGCGGAGATGGCGTATCTGGAGCGAACATATGACTGCGAGAACGCTAACGGCGGCTCGTCCAAGTCTCCTGGCCGAGGGATCCGCCTCGCGGGCGTCTGGATGCCCGCCGACGACGCCCTTGCGGTGGCTGAAGAGTACGGCCTCACGCGATTCGTCGAGCCCCTGGTGCGCGCAGGGCCGGAGGAGGACAAGCTCCGGGAGAAGGAGAAGGAGGCGGTCAGCACGCCGGCTAGGAGCAAGCGCTTGCGTGTGACCGAGGCCATCGATTCTCCGGCGCAGGCCGCGGCAGCCATTTCGACCGCTAGCCCGAGCCGCGTGGAGAAGTTGGAAACGACGGTGGTGCGGGTGGAGGAGACGACGAGCGCGGAGACCAAGCCGAGCGGAACGGTTTCGACGACAGCGACGGTCGTCAGCTCTACTGACGCGGACGGGCGCCCGGCGCAGCTGACCGACGCCGAAATTGAGGCGAGGATCAAGGAGGCCAAGGACATCGTCAAGAAGGTCCAGCAAGAAGGGGGTGACGCTGGTACCGCGACCTCCACCTTAGACGCCAGCGCCGCCGGCAAGGGCCGCGGCACGAAGCGAAGCACACAGACGGTCGCCGCGGAGGACGCCGCGGAGGACGAGAGGGAGCGTCGTGAGGAGCAGCAGGTGGCGCGCCAGTGGGCCGCCACGAGGGTGCTGCGCAGGGCCGGGAAGGCAGCTCGCGAGCGCAGGGGCGTGGTGACCCTTGGCGCTGCTGCCGCCGTCGCTGCTGCCGGGTTCGCCGTATCCCAGTTGGGCGGTCAGTTTCCCTTCGACGTGTCCCAGCTGGGCGCTCAGATCGGAGGATTTTTCTTCTGATCCGAGCCTCCGAGGTGGCGGTGCCTGGCCATGTCGCCAGCGGCTGGACTCGATCCGTCGTTGGTGAGCCGCAGGGTTTGGGGGAAAACCCGTCACGTCTCGCTTCCGTTCTCTCCTTTCTATCCGTACTGCCCTTTCTTCCTTCTTTCCGTTTCCACGACCTCAGTCGTCGTTGTGTTTGTGAAGAGACTTTTTTTTGGTTCAGTTTCGTTCGCCAAAGTTCTCTATTTTCTCCCGTCTGCGTGGGCGGATGTCGGTGCGCCTGCGTATCCTCCCAACTTGTCAGAATATGTCGTTACCCTCGCCCTCGCTGCGGCGGACGTCGTTTGTTTTCCCCTTTGTCCTCGACTCCGTTTCTTCTTCCCTTTGTCCTCGACTCCGTTTCTTCTCCCCTCCATCCTCAACGCAACCCGTTCTTCGACTTCGTCCTCTCGTCCTGCCCGCCATTTCCGCCGTATACTTATCCCCTTTCCCCTTCCGTCCCCTCCTCGGTCTGCCTCCCTTTCTTTTTTCTTGCCCCACACGGCGTCGCCTCGTCGAGGGTTGGGGAATGAGGTCGAGGGTTTAAGCCAGTCGGCTCTGGCTCGTCTCTCCGCACCTCTTTCGAGATGTGGTGCCCTTCGACGACGTCGTTCTATCTGCTCGTCCTGATTTCCCCTCTTGCCCTCCCCTCCACCCTTGGCTCGTCGATGTCCGTTCGTCCGTCTGTTTCTCCTGTCTCTCCCCTTTTAGCTTAATCCGGTGGCCCCCCTTCTTTTCTTTTTCGCGTGCATTGGTGTGTGGGGAAGGAATTATTGGGGTCGACGGCTGGTGCTTTTTTCTTTCGACTGAGCGTCTTTTTGTTAGTCTGGGGAGAGAGAAGGAGTCCGAGGAGGAGAGTGGGGAAGGGCGTCATTGTGATGTGGGCGTCGACGTCGACAGTGAGGCGGCGGTCGTCGCCCGTGTAACTAACTAGCTATACAGATTATGTGCTTTTTTCGCTCTTGTTCGAGGCGGATGATGGGCTGCGAGCGTGTTTATCAATCCCATTCGACCACCTGCGCGTACTGTACTACAGGAGTCGGCCCTCGCTAAACGGACGGCGGCGGCTCGAGAAGGAGCGTTGGATGTACGGTAGCGTTTTTTTTTTGTTAAGTCGCTTGATGGAGAGAGAATGAGCGAGCGGAGTGAGTGCGGCACGGCGCGGCGCGGCGCGGACGCTGTAGAGTCGTCTGCGGACGGGGACGGGGACGAAGCGGACTGGAGAGAGAAAGAAAGAAAGAAAGAAAGAAAGAAAGAAAGAAAGAAAGAAAGAAAGAAAAAGAAAGAAGGGGTCATGCGTCGTGGACGAGCTGACGGTCTTACAAGGAGAACAAAAAGGTGGTGCTGTTTGGATTCGTCGTCGTCGGCCGGCTGGCCGTCATCACCAACGTCATCGCCATCGGGCGGGCGCTGCGGAGGGATGGGAGGGAGGCGAGGAGCAAGAGCTGACGTTACGCTGGAGCGGGCGTCGGCATTGTTCTTTTCTCATCTCATCTCATCTCATCTCACCCCGCTCCGCTCGCTGATGATCTGATCGAAGAAAAGATAGGCAGCCGAGGTGGAAGAAACGCAAACGCATGATGTGGCTGAAACGGATTGGCTGGGATGGGATGGCCCTCGCTTTCCCCGCCCACCCTGGCCCGGTCGTGCCGCACCGCACCGCACCGCACAGCACAGCACCCCGTCCGTCGTCTTGGCCCCTGTCTCTCTGTGTGTCCGGCAGGCGGAGAGAGGGAGCGAGTGAGCAAACAAGCAAACCCCAAAGAGCGAGGCCTAGGCTAGGGCCGAGACGGGGGTGGGGGGTTTGGATCCCCATCCCCTCTGCACCCTCGAACTTGCGAAGGGGGGGTGAAACGGATGTGGACGTGGCGCTGGGCCTCGTCCGAACGAAGCGTTTTTGGGGCGTCGTCGTCGTCGTCGTCGTCATCGTCTAGACCTAATTTCTCGTCCCCACGTTCACTTGGCACCATCGGACGCCCACCGAGCCGCGAGCCGGAGGGCAGGGAGGAAGCAGAGCGGGAGCGTTAGCGCGGGTCACGTGCGAGCGCGTTGTTGTACGAACAAGAGAAAGAATACGGAAGCGGTGCTTAATAACAATGAAACGACGGCTTAGTTAGCGTGCGCCAGCCCCGCGGTGGACGTGCATGCCGTGCGTTCGTCTGCCGTCACTTGCCGTCACACCCCGCCCCGCCCCGCCGCTGCCGACTATCAGCGCCTCGGTCGTCCGACACGGCCTTTGTGTACACTACCGACACGACCGGCGCCCCACACGCCCGCCCCCAAGTGCCGAGCTCGGCCAAGGCCCCAGAGCCCGGCAGTGGCTTGTGTTTGTGTCTGTCTGTCTGTTTCGGTTTTTCTTTTCGTCGCGCCGAGCCGAGCCGACGGTAGAGGGACGCGGACGGACGCATGAAGGGTTGGTTCATGCTGGCCTTGGGTCGGACGACGACCACGACGACGTCTTCTTCGTTTTCGTCGAGGCGGGAGCGAGCGGACGGGCGGGCGTAAGACAGTGACCGGCGGCTGACGACGGTAGGTGCCCACCTGAGACTGACTCGTCAGGTCCATCATCATCCCTTGTAGTTAACGCCACGGCGGCTCCCGTGCTCAAGCGCAAGCGCGTCCCCGAACATACGGTTCTTGTGCATCCTTTTTTTTTCCTTTTTTTTCTGTTCGTCCCTCGTCTCAAACTCGAGACGAACCCTGATCGAGCCGAGTCGCAACGCAGCCCTAGTTCTAGTTCTAGTTCGGCAAGGCGGCCGCTGCCGTCACCAGTTGCTACGCCGTCACCGCGCCGCCATCGCCATCGTCACGCCATCGTCACAGCGGACGGCCGACCGCCGTCGGCTTTCAGCGTCGTCTACCCTTTCCCCTCCCCTCTCCCTGGCGGATCGCATCGGATCGCATCCTGCTGTCACCTGTCTCGGATCCGAATCCGGATTCGGCTGGCCATCCCCTCGTCCGTCCTTCTCCTCCCTTCTCCGTCTCCCTCCGCTCGCATCGTGTCGCGCGCGTCGTCGGAGAAGACACGAGGGCATAGGGGGAAGAAGAAGAAGGAGGAGGCGGCTTGTTCCATCGCGTGCACCGCAGCCAGGCAGAAGAAACCCGCGGTAACTAGGCGTTGGGCGGTCGAAGAGGTAAGTCGTGCTCGTAGTCGTTCGGATTCGTTATCATTGTACGACTGGAGCGGGGTGTACGGGGCCAGCTGCCGTCGTCGTCGTCGTCGTCGTCGTCGGGGTCGGGGTCTACATACGTGGAGCAAGTAACCAAGGGGTGGCCCGCTTACGTTGCGAGCCGAGGCAGGCGTGGAAAACGAACGAAGGGAGAAGGGAGGGATGAACGAAGGGAGGGGGCACGCATACTGCCGCAGGCTGCAGACACATTGCTGCGTGAGTGAATGCCCCAGGCAGGGGCCATCCATTGATTTCATTCGATTTGGCTTGGTTTGATTCGATTGGAGGAGTCGCGCGCGCTCGTCCGGTCCGCCCGTCTGTCTGTTGTCGCTATCGCCCGTCGTTCTAGTTAAGCTCGCGGGCTAACGTGAGTCCAAGGGCCAAGGGCCAAGGGCCATGCATGCTACGCCGCGCTACGGGTGGATGGGATGGATGGATCGGACGGCCGAGTAGTGGTCGCCTGCTCGCCTTGCCTCGCTGCGCAGGCGGGCGCCTGATTGGGCATTTCTCCACCCTATCGTCGTCCGTCGTCCGTCGTCGTCGTCTGGCTGTGGCTGATGCTGGCTGATTGATGGCTGGCTGGCTCAATGGCTGGCTGGCTGGCTGGCTGGCTAACCTGCCGGTCGTGTCATCCCATCCGTTGGCTGCCCCCGCCTCCCCGTGTTCGCTCCTGCATCTGCATCTGCATCTGCGTCTGCGTCTGCGTCTCCTTCTGCTTCTGTTCTGCTTTTGCTCTGCTTCTGCTTTTTGCTTATCGCTGCGCCGCCGTTGCCGCCTCTGGCCGCCGCCCCCCTTCGCCTTGTCCCCTCCGCCGCCCCTTCCCTTCCCTGCCCTGACTGACACCCACCTCCGCCACTTTTCCTTCCGCCCCCTTCCCCTTCTTCCCCGTCTCATTTCACCCTCGCCTCGCCTCCTTCTCAACGACGCTCGACCTCGACGTCGCCCTTATATTATATCCCTTCCACCCCACTCCTCCATCCCTCCCTGTCCTCTCCACCACCATCGCCTCGACACCACCGCCCGTCGCAGCGGCTCTTCCTCGCCCCACCGATCTCGCGACCCGTGCTCAACGGACATTTTTTTCCTTCCTCCCTTTCCCCACCCCGTTTCTCCCTCTCTCCCCCTTCGCACCGGATCCTATTCTATACCCCGGGTCAACAAAACAAACCAACAAAAGACGGCCCCCGTCTGCACCCACCCACCCAACCCCCCTCCCAGTTTGCCCTCCATGGCCGCTGCCGTCCTGCGCGCTCCTCGGCACGAGGTCAAGCGCGACTCCGCGCCCACCGTCTCGCTCCACCCCGTCGCCATGAGGAGCGCCCCAGGCGAGCAGTCGTCCACCACCGTCTCGATCGAGATCCCCTCGACCCCAACCAACGAACCTGCAAACCGCCCGCCCGACCGTCTTGGCGGCGACGCTGCCACCCCACGCCCCGTACACCCCTACCGTCCTTGCTCACCGCCCCCGGCTGCCTCGGCCGGCCCGTCCTACGGCCTCCCAGATCCCCTCCTCGACGACTTTGCCGTTCTCGCCGAGCTGCCCTCGGGCGTCCCCGTTCGCGCTTGCTCCGCCGCTCAGCTCGTCCACATGTGGGACCGCCTCGCCTTGGACCATGACACGCATCCCAACGTCGTCTTCCCCTTCCTCCACGGCTGCGACGGCGCCGTCCAGGTCCAAAACTACTACTTTGGCGTCTCCTCCCAAGGATGCGCCGTGCCCAAGTACCGCGGCCTCACCCTCGTCAGGGCCGACGCCCCCCTCGACGCTCCTTCCTCGCGCCGCTCTTCCGCCGCCTCTGCGTCGTCCGAAAACGCCAACGCCACTGCTGCTCCTGCTCCTGCCGACGACGACGTGGGCAGCCCTGCCCGCGCCGCGCCGCCCAGCTTGGCCTCCAGCCACTCGTCCGCCTCGATCGCCGACTCGTTCGACTCGACCAACAGCCTCTTTTCACTCGCCTCGGCCGCCAGCTCGTCGGCCACGACCGTCATCTCTGGCTCTTGTTCCGCAGACAGCTCCGGCTTCGGCCATGTCCACAAGCCATACACCCCTCAGCCCGACCACTCGCTCCTCTCCTCCACCCTCCTCCCCTCCGACCTCCTCGTCCCTGCCCGCGCCTCTCCGCCGCCCTCGACCGCCGCCGCCCTCGATCCCTCTCAACGACCCGTCTTTATCGGCTGCTTGAGGGAAGACCGCGCCGATGATAGCCCCTCGACGGCCGCCGACATGGCCGCCTCGTCGCCCAACGCCGCCGCCAATCTCCTTCCTCGCTTCCGCCGACCCGTTCAGAAAGAAGGCGTCAATCTCCGCAACTGGGGCATTCAACCCGCCTTCTACGCCTCGATCTCCGACATTGTCGTCTACAGCCCCACCCTCGGCCCTGGCCCCACCGAGCCCGCCCTCGCCCTTGCCCTCAAGCTCGCCCTCGCCCACGAGACGACGCTCATCCAGCGCCAGGTCAGGGGACTGGACAACGGGTTAAGGTACAACGTCTTTGTCCTCACCGACGGTTTCGACACGGTCCAGCGCGACGCCAGCCACCTCGTCATGGTGCCCGACGAGCGAACGTGCGCGAGCGCCGCTTGGAGTCGGATGGAGAGCTTGCGAAGGATCGATTTTCCCGAGAGGGAGCAGGAAGAGATGCGCATCCTCACCGAGGCTAAAGAGGGAAACGAGATTGATGAGAATGTCTGGGTGGGTCCTTTGTCTATCCGACGCCGCCTCGCGCCCGCCTCGCACTCACCCTCGTCCCGTTTCCCTTTTTCTCAACAGCTGGGCAACTCGCAGGACGTGCCGGCCCCGCACCTCGAGGACGGCATGGGAGCGTCCTCGCTCGGCCTTGGCGCCGACGACCCCAACCCGCTCCGCTTCAGCATCTGTATCGAGGCGCACGAAGGCGCGGACATGCCCTGCGAATCCACTCTCGCCCGCGCTCAGCACCACGTCGAAGAGGCAGAAGCCGAGGTTCGACTCGAGCTCGGCGGCGGCGGCGGCGGCGGCAGCAGCAGCGGCGGCGGTGGTCGGCAGGCAGTCGACGGTTTGGACGACAGCTCGGACGACGAGTCTTCCTCTGCTCGCATCCGCCGCGGCGTATTCAAGCTCGGCTTGCCCTTGGGCAGCAGCAGGAGCGCGTCTCCGGCCCCAGCTATACCGCCCGCCGAGCTTCCCGCTCCTCACCCGTGCGACATTGTCCATCTCGAGTGCCCCAGCGGCTTCCACAACCTACGTCCCTCCGCCGTCCAGGCTCGGCTCGAACAGCTCTACTTGCTCTGCGCCTGGATCAAAAAGATGGCCACCGGCTCGGCGCGCGAGCAGGACGGCACGTCGGTCAAGTCGGGCAAATTTGCCAACTACTTCTCGTCCAACGGCGCCTCCCAGCGCTCGACGCCCAAGCGGCGCATCCTCATTCACTGTTCCGACGGCTACACCCAGACCTCGGTCTTGGGCCTCTGCTACATCATGTACGCCCGCCACATGACCCTCGCCCAGGTCATGCTTCATCTTCAGTCCAAGCGCTCCTTCTATCTCTACACCGACGTCGACGGTCCTCACTCGCCCGCCCTGCCTATTCTCAAGCGCTTCGAGGCCATGCTCGAGCCCGAGCGCAAAAAGTGGCAGGACCAGCAATGGAAGGAGTGGAGGGACAGGGAGCGCAAGGAGCGAGATAGGTCGGACCGGGATCGGCCCGACAAGGAGCGCGACCGCGACCTTCGGGTTTCCCTTCGCAGACAGCGTCTTGGCTGCGCCGCCGGCGCCCACCGCGGCGACCTCGACGCTTCCTCGCACGCCTCGTCCTCGTCGACGACCTCCACCACGGTCCCCCTTTCGAACGGCAGCAGCAGCAGCCCTGCCTCGGCTGTCGTCGCCCCCGTCGTCGCCGTCTCTGAGCCGTCCGTGTGGGCCCGAGGGTTGGCTGCCGCCAGCGGACTCGTAAGCGCCGCCGCCGGTTCGTCCAGCCCCTGTAACGGCAGTGCTTCCGGCGCTCACAGAAGAAAGTCGCCGGGCCCCCCTGAAGCGGGAGAGGCGCTCGGCCACACGCACATGACCACCACCACCGCCCGTTCTTCGGCCAGGAGCCCCCGCCCGAAATCGAGCTCTTCCGCCTCGTCCTCCAGCTTTGGTGGTGGCTCGGGATTCGCCCGCATGGACTCGTCGTCGTCGTCGTCGTCACACGGCTCGACTGGCGCCAATGGCAAGTGCGCTTCTTCCGGCGCCGGCGCTTATGACGCCTGGCTCAAACAGCAGCGCGCCCAAGAGCGCCTGGACAGGGTCTGGTTGCACGACGATCGGTTCCACGGCAGCTTCCCCAGTAGGATCTTGCCGTTCCTCTATCTCGGCAACTTGAACCACGCTCTCAACGCGCAGATGCTTCACGCTCTCGGAATCACTCATGTCGTCTCGTGCGGAGAGTCTGCCTTGCAACCTCCCGCGGCGGAAGCTTCTTTCAACATGAGCGACCTCGACTCGCGGGGCCAGGTCCACGTCTCCCCCGCTCCCGATGGCTTTCCTTCGGCCGCCACGCATCCCAACTCGCTCTGGCACGAGTACCAGGCTGGCCGGATCGACGTGCTGGACCTCCGGGACCTGTGTGACGACGGCATCGACTCGTTCGGCTCCAAGCTCCGCCAGGCCGTCGAGTTTGTCGAATCGGCTCGGCTCTCCGGCGGCAAAGCGCTCATTCACTGTCGCGTGGGCGTGAGCAGGAGCTCGACGATGACCATCGCTTACGTCATGGCCCACCTCGGCATCGGTCTCATCGAGGCCTACCTCTTTGTTCGAAGCCGTCGGTTGAACATCCTCATCCAACCCACGCTCCCGCTCATGTGGGAGCTGCACAACTGGGAGGCTTTCCTTGCTGCCGAGAGGCGCCGTCGCCGTCTGCTGTGCGAGGCGGGCACGCCTGTCGACGTCGGGCGCGTCGGGCACGTCGAGCTCGACGTTGAGCTCGACGTTGAGCTCGACGTGCTCGCCGACGAGGAAGGCCGAGGGCGCGGTCGAGGCGGCGGTGGTGAGGCGGGCAAGTCGATGCTATGGGGTTACATCGGACGCGAGATTTGCGACCTAAACCGACGGTACGGCGTCTGATCGCGTCATGTTTGGGTCAGGACCGGTAGGATTGTTGTATTCTTCCCATAGTCGCCGCCGCCACCACCGCCTTCTTTCCCTTTTTTCGAGCTCGACAGCATCATGGCCTTTTTTTCCGACGAGTCGATCCCAGCCGACGTTCGGGACCGACTCGAGCAGACTTTTTTTTTTTTTTTTTCTTCCCTTCGTCGGGGTATTCCTTCCATCGTTCGGTGACGGGCGCCCGCTGGGCGCTCAACATATCCATATCCATCCATCCAACTCTGCCGCCCAACGCGACAATGTCCGCCCAAAGGTCAGCTGTCACCACTGCATCGTTCGTTCGGCTTTCTGTCACCGGTTTCAGCGCGATTTTCCTTTTTTGTTCGTCGGCGGGTCATCGTTCGGCTTCTGTACCAGTTTATCCATCATCCGTCATCCAGCCCAGCCATTCGCCAGTCTTCGCCAGCCCATTGTAACCTCGCCCTCGCCCTTCCTGATCGTTTTCTCTCGCGGCGCTCTCTTCGTCGTCACGGCTCACCCGCTCGCGCGCAAGGTTGTATCGATTTTTCTTTCTTTCTGTTTTTGTCCTCGATTCGCGTCTGCTTTCGCCGCGTTTTACTCTGTCTGTCCGTCCGTGCGTCACGCCGTCTGTACGTCCCCGTCGATTCTCTGCCATGCCCCGTGTCCTGTCGTGTCCAAGCTGTTACGTATACCATGTCATTGCAAACAACCAGCTCACGTCTCTTTCGATCCGTGAGAGGTCTCGACGTGGGCGCCAAGGCCGCGAAGGTCGACGTTTGGCCGTATATAAGACATGATGTAATGACTCCGCCGCCCCGCGCCGTCCGATTGCCGTCCGATTGCCGGTTGGGCGGTGGGCCGGTGGTAGTGGATTTAAGGAACGGTGCGGTGCGAGTGATCGATGGGCGACTTCCCTCCGGTCCATATAGCTAGCCTAACTAGCACCTTGGCTTCCTCCACTACACGCCTCATTCATCCACATCCTCGCTCGACATTCGACTCATTCGACATTCAGCATGGCCTCCTTCAACCCTGCCGCATTCTCCACCTCCACGGCGCCCGTCAACGAGTGCATGCTGGTAAAGTGTGAGTGCCGGATATCCCTCCTTTGTTCCCTCGTTCCCTTGTTCGTTCGTTCGTTCGTTCGTTCGGGTCCGGGTTCGGGTTCGCGGTCGGGACGGGACGCATGGAATGGGTCTTGACGACTGACTGCTTTTTAACCATTCATTGCCTTTGCCTTTTCCTTTCTGGTCTTCCCTGGTCTTGCCTTTCTTTACCTGGTCTTGCTTCGTTTTCGTTTTCTCGTCCGTCTCCTTCCTTCCTATTTTATTATTATTATTATTATTATTATTATTATTATTATTATTATTATTATTATTTATTTTTTCCTTTCCCTCGTTCCTTTCACCCCCTCCGCCTTCGATTCGATTCGATTCGGTTTGGTTCGACGATTCGTCGACGATCCGGCGCCGGCGCACGATACGACACGATACGGTACGATACGATACGATAGGCGACAAGTGTGGAAAGGTGCGTTGCGTTGCGTTGCCTTGCTTTCTTTATTTCTTTATTTCTTCTTTCTTTCCCTCCGGCCCGGCCCTTCGTCTCGTCTCGTATCGCTTTCGTCCGCCCTTTTTTTCTTCTTTCCCCCCCGTTTCCCCCTCGTCGTCATCGGTCGTACTACAACGATTGAGGGACCGATCAATTGGACTGATGGATAGGATGGAGCGAACGAACCGAGTCCCTTGTTTTTAACGGACGAGCCGACTTAACACCCCCTACCTATCTGCTCCCTTCCTTCCCCATTTTTGCCCACCTGCCCCTCACGTCCACAGACGACCTGGAAAGGGTGCGGCAAGCACGTCGACCAGGTGAGCGAGCCAGCGCCAGCGAGTCGGAACATCTCTGTCTCTCTTTCCACGTCTCTTTCTTCTTTTGGAGACTCCCGACGCGCTCATTCATTTCCGGCACGCAGGTCATGGCCAACATCGCCGAGGACGACAAGTGCAAGTGCCCGCGGTCGTGAACAGAGAGGCGAATTCCTTCGGCGCCGGTCGCTTTCTTTCTATCTTTTCAAATCAACTCGGGGTCCTGTGAGAATTGTGTGGAGAATGTTCGACCATGAGGATCGTTTTTCTTTTTTTTTTTTGTATGTAAACGTCCCGAGGAACATGTGGGAATCTAGCACTCGAACCTTCGAGCAAAGTCGCTTCGCCGCAAGGGAAAAAATAAACATCTTCATCGAAGAGGTCCATCCCCCGCGCCGCCGGTGCTGCCGCCATCGCTCGCCTCCGCATCCGTCGGCGGCCGCCGTGAACGAGCACGTTCGCCGTCGACCAGCTGTCCGATGACGGCCTCGCTCACGATCTCCCTCAACCTCGGCTCCGGGTCCGTCCCCGTCCGCTCTGCCTCCTCCATGATCGCCTGCACCCGGTTCATCAGCGCCTCCGTAAGCAGCCCGGTCCGCTCGCCTTCGACGACGTCGGCTTCCGAGAGCGCTTCCGAGAGAGACACGGAAAGCGATTCGCCCGTGGTGGAGGCGAGGTAGGTGGCGATTTCCGGCTGCTCTTCCCACAGACTTCGAGCGGCCTGAAGGTAAACGAAAGAGAAACGGTGGAGAGCGAGGCGTCAGAAACGTTGACCGACATAGCAACCAGGGTGCGGGGGGGTGGCCGCCGACCGGCATCTCAAAGCGGGTCAGGTGCACCGGTCACTGACCGTCAAGCCCTCCTTGTTGACATGCTTCGCATCCGCGCCCAGCTCTTCGACGAGGAGCTTGGCAATGTCGAGCCTCTCGACGACAAAGAGCGGCGTGTCGCCGTCGTCGTCCGTCACGTTCGGGTCGCCGGAGCGCTCAGTGATGAGGTAGCGCCTGCGACAACGGTCCGGAAGGAAAAAGACAGCGTTTAAGATGGCGCCCGCATGGACGATGAAGCCTCCTCCCTTCCCTCCGTCGTTCCGAGAAGACGAAAGAACGATATGAGCTCGGCGCGACTCACAAAATGTCCTCGTGTCCGTACGAAGCGGCGGCGTGCACGGGCGTGTAGGTGAACTGGTCGGCGACGGTCGGGGAAAGGCCTGGAAAGGGCGCGGAGAAAAAAAAAAAAAAGGAGGGACGGCGTGAGATGGAGAGTGAGGTGGTAGGTCGCACGAGAGTCAGCGTACGAGGGACGGTGTCCTTCCATGTGAGCACCCTCGTTCCTCCTCCCTCCCTCGTCCGCCACACTCACCCTCCCGCTCCACCAGCTCTTTGACGCGATCTAGATCGCCGTCGCCCGCTGCGAGCCAGATGTTCTTGCCCTGGGCGTCTGCATCGGGCACGATGTTCTCTCTGAGTCTCCCGGGCATGGTGGCTGGAATCTGAGAGGACGAGCGGTCCGTAGACACAGGACCGGCGGCCACGATCTCTAAAAAAAAACGACGGTCGCATCCAAGGCACGTGGGGGATGACTAAGCCGATCTGACGAGCCCACTTTGGGCTCGTGCCTACATGGGTGTCTCGAGCGAAAGGAGCGGAGTGGTGGTGCTACTACACCGAGGGTGACAGCAAAGACGGGACGGTGGGGCAGCGGATCGAGATGAAAGATCAAGCAATGATCGATGGAATCTTCAAGCGAAATCACAGAGCGCTCAGAGACGACGATGGCTGGCCGGGGGAAGTAAAACACCAGCTTCCGATCCTACGACGCCCGGCGATTCTCGTGATGATACCCAGCCTGCCGCCGTCTTCGCGACGCCTCGGAAGCACGGACGGGTACGGCTTCAAGCCCCTTCCCCTCGTGCTGCAGCTCCGCCTCGGACCTCGAGCTCATCCCCAATTCGCCCCTCCCTCCGCCTCCCTCGCCCTGCCCCGCTCCAGCGAGACGCAACCTGCCCCAGCTGCCTCGGAGCCCGGCCCATATCTTCTGCCCCGGGGCGGGCTCGATGCTCTCGACCGCATGTCGGATAATGAGCCCCGTCGATGGGTCAAAAGTGTAACGGAAGACGACGGTGTAGTTATGCGGCGCGTGCGAAACGCGAGAGAGGGCCGTGAAGAGCAGTCGAACGTAAAGAGAATCGGTACGTGAGGATCGCGGGTCCGGAGAGGAGGCGCCGTCGGGAGCGAGGGCCGATCCTGGCGAGCCTCCACCACCACCATCTTCTCCTCCTCCTCCGCCGCCGCCTTCAGAGACCATATGTAACCTCTCCAGCTGCACCTCGGCCTCCGAGAAGACAGCATTGAGCGCGTGACGGAGGAGCTGTGCCGAGGCGAGGTAGAGGTGGCGTCCATGGAAACAGAGCTGTGGGGTCAGCGGCGAGGAGAGGCTCGTGGGCGGCTCGAAGACGAAGGCGATGGAAGGATGATAAATGGAGGTGGACGCGTCTGAAGGCTCTGTGAGCGGTTCGGACGACGTCGACGTCGACGACGACCCGCCCCGCTCGTCCTCCCTACCCTTCCCCTTGCCTCCCGATCCGTTCCCAATCCACCGACCCTGCGTCCACCCCTCCAAGCTAGGCAAACTCAGTCCACCCAGCCCGGGCAAGCTCGAGAACGGCCGGCCACCTCCGCCTCCGCTGCCGTGAGCGCCCTCCACGGTATCCACCAAGCCCATCTCGAGAAAGTAAGGTAGCGTCTCCCGAAGCAGGCTCACGGCCCGGCCTACCCGAAGCCGATACTCGTGCTCCGACACCTCCTCCGTTGACCCTTTCCTCTTCTTCTCCTTCGGGTCGGACGGGACGCCGCCGGCGGAAGAGGGCTTCGCGGGCGCGGGGGAAGGGGAGAAGAAGTTTCGAGGGCACCTGTTGTTGTTGTACGACGAGGACGACGGGGTGGAGGAGGCTACCATCATCGGCCCTGCCGGTGGTGGATAGAGGGACCCTGGCGGGACGTCGGGGAGAGGAGAGAAGGACAAGCGGCGGGCGCTCGCGGCCAAGCCTGGGGCCACGATCGTAAGAGAGACAGGCTGGAGGGCCGCGCTGCCCACCAGACGGGCGCTACAGTGGCGAGAAGAGAGACCCCTCATGGTTTGGTATGAATCGACATGGAGGGCGGCGAGGAAGGAGTTGGCGATCGCTCGCATGGATCTCGATCTCGATCGACGACGCGCCCCAACTCCGAGCGTTAAGTCCAGCGCCAGCTCCTTCGCCGATTGCACACAACGCATCAAGATTGATCAAAGAATCTCAGGATCTAAGATAACTAACTACAAACGTGAACCGATCGAGGGGTGGTTGTAATTATTGACTTGGCCGCTCGACGCCCGATTTGACGAATCGCCTTGACCCCCTCCCCGCCTAGTGGGGCTCATCATATCATACATGCCACTCTGTCAACGAGTGTGCTAAGACTCCGTGCAAGTCACCTGAACGACACGATGTGGACGGGTCGACGTTCTCTTCCTCTCTAACGGATCCTCGTAGCCTTCAACGCTCCCGTGACGCTCGCCTCCGCCTTTTTGACCATCAGACCCTGGTCGAAGAAGACCTCGGGCGACTGACATGCCGCGAGGGCGCGGCGCATGTGCGTCGTAAGGAAGGTGAGGCCGACTTGGTAGGAGGCTGAGGGACGACAAGAGGGGACGAACGAAAGCATAAGTCCAGGGAGTGAGCAATGCTCTCGACGACGAGAATCGGTCCAGTCTTGCGCACAAAGACACGGCTTTCACGCACCATTTGTCCAGCCGAAGCCCTCACGAGGGACAAACTTGAAGTCGAGACCCTGGTTGCCGTACTCGGCATCGACCATATGCGACAGCTTGACCGCGTCAAACTTGTGATTCAAAAACGTCGGACAGTCAGCGCGAGCGACCCCGACATCATCGCCATCTGTGAGTACCAGCACACGCACCTTCTCGGGCACCGTCCCGTTGAAGTCGACGAAAGCGACGGTCATCAAGTACAGCCACCGATAGGCGAGCCGACGAGCGTCCTCGAGATAGCCGTACCGTTCGAGGCCGACCCAGGTCATGATTTGATGTGGCGGCTGTGAGGCATGATATAATTAAACCTTTGATTGGAATCGAACAGGCCATTGCCCTAAGCGTGCTCTCCCCATCGAGCCACGGCACTCACCCAAGCGTAAGGGTAGTCCCACTGCCTGTTAGGCCTGTCAATCGAGATACGACCGCGGGATTCCTCCGTACCAGACACAAGACCACCAATGACTTCAAACTTTTCCAGCGATTTGGAGCTACCCGACGCGTGATAAAACGTAAATGAGATGATCAGACAGGGCGAGAAACGAACGGAAAGGCACGACGAGAACGCAGGCAGCGAGGGATTAGCGATGACTCACACAAGCTTCCAGGCCTGCTCTTCGCTCGCCACGCCTGACCACATGGGCCAAAAGGACGTGACCGACTCGTACAAGCTCTGCTTCTCCT
This sequence comes from Peribolospora baueri, assembly GCA_029717555.1. NCBI lineage: Eukaryota > Fungi > Basidiomycota > Peribolosporomycetes > Peribolosporales > Peribolosporaceae > Peribolospora > Peribolospora baueri. The sequence continues at coordinate 109,660 of JAMDHS010000019.1, forward strand.
GTTGTCACAAAGCGCAGACGGCGGAGACGTGTGAGCAGTTGAAGCGGTATCTCATACACTGCCCAAGTGTTTGGTCACGCTCTGGCGAGAACCGAGGCGGAAACCTCTGGTTCCACTCACGATCTCAGTGTCGTAATCGTAATACAACGCCTTGCCCTCGTTCCACTGGTACTTGTTCATCTGTGTCTTTCTGAATTCGGCCCTGCGGAACCACTCGGCCGAGTGCTGGGGAACCTTCGTGCTCTGACGGGGCTGGTCCGGTGGGCACTCGCCGTTCACGTTGCCGTGCTCGTCCTCGGGAGGGAAAGGAGCCGTGAATTCAAACTCGTCGTCGAGATCGATGCGGTCATCAAAGACGTCGTGGATCGCCGTTGCGATATCGATCTCGTACTATCCAGGTGAGAGGGTGGGGGGAAGAAGGGGGAGAGTAGAATGGCGCTAGTCAGACCGAGCTTCCGAGCTCATCTCCCAATGTATTCTTCGGAAACTCACCTTATATAGCAGCGCATTGAGGTCAACGGTAGCGAGGTTAGCGCACCGCTTCTCGAGCCTGTAGGTAGTGTCGTGGCCGCTCTCTCGCACGGCCCGGTCGTGGAGGAAGTACTCGTCCAGATCGGGCTCCTTGATCTCTTCCGAGTTGTACTTGTCCGTGTACTCGTTCAGGCTCAGCCCGAGCTTCTCGGCATAGGGCCTGAGGACGTGGTAGAAGTGCGTCGCCTCGGTCTCGGGCGGAATGCCAATGCCCTCCGGCCGGAAGCGCGAGAGCGACGTCTTGTGGTCGCGGCGAGGGTCGTTCATCCAGACAGTGTGGTACTCCTTAATGGCAGCTTGAATGGCCTTGCGGAGCCACGCCTTATTCTCCTCTGCTTTGTTTGGATCAAGGCGCGAGTAGACCTGCAGCGCCATGTCCGTCAAGAAGGGCGGTTGCGAGCGACAAAGGTACTGGAAGGCGAGCGCGGAAAAAGAACGTCAGCGTCTGTATGCCCTTCGTGGCCCGTCGGTCCGCCGGAAGCACGAGGCGCAGCTCACGTAGCTCCTGCTGCCGTTGAGGATCTGCAAAGCGCACGAACACAACAAAGGAAGAGTCAGCATGCGGTCGTTGAAGACAAGCAGGACCCTCAAAAGCCGTCGCTGACCTTGCCGTAATTCTTGATCTCGAAAATGAAATGCTCCACCATTCCCTTGGCCATGTCGATCATGCCGTCGACAACCAGGCCGAGCGAGATGAAGTACGAGCTGTGGCCGGACGAACGGGGGTCACGCCAGCGTTCAATTTACATCACCAAGGGATGCGAACGACCAGAATCGCGATCAAAGGGACTCACTCCCAATTGTACAACTGAAAACGAAGGACACACATCGAAAGGAAATGAGGCTCAATCACGACGCAGCGGTGAACATCTCATCTGCACACGAGGCGCAGGCGCCGAGCTCACCTCGTTGAACCTCCCACCAGGAACGATAAATGGAATTCCCTTGAGCGTCTTCTTTCCGTCCACCTCCACCTCCCTCATGGCGAGCGCCAACGAGCCAGGCTTGTCGTTGAGATCGCGCACGTACTCGGGAGTGATGTGAGAGGAGAGGTACTCGACTTCGAGGTTTAGCTCTGGCTTGGTGCGCTGGATCTCCTTGTAGTACTCGTACTGCTGCGGCTCCTTGATGGGGATGTAGATACGAGGGTTCGTGCTCTGCGATCTGTTCTTGGGGTCGCTCAATATCTGTTCCAGGCCATCGCCGTCAATACGCCTCGTGAGGTGGTGCCAGAAGGACTGGGAAATCATGCGCGACAGACGGTCCACCGGGTTTTCGGCCAAACGGGACTCGTCGAGCACGATGCGCTTACGGCCGTGCTCCCTGGCCAAGGCGAGCTCTTGAAGGAGGTTGGAGAGCATGTAGGTCTGCGTGAACGCGGGGCAAAGGCGGTTCAGAACGGCGCCCAGCGCAGGCGGGCCACGGCCGCGAGTTCGTGGACAGCACGCACTCCACGAATATCGAAACCCTTGTAGCCGTTGCTCGTGGCCGTGCCGAGCGACAGCACCTTGGGTCCGCTGTCGGTGATGCTTATCTGCGAAGGTGGAACAGATGTATGCGCGCTCGCCTTAGCTGGAGGCGGAGCTCGTTGCTCAGAGTCCGTCAGAGCGCCATTCTATGCACCTGGAAGTCACCATCGGTATCCTCCTGCTCCAGCACGAGACGCATCGTCTCGTCCACATCCACCAAGAAGCGGCGTCCACCCGACCGCAGCTCGTCTAGAGAGACAGAGAGGAGATAAGGAAAAGGCGAGTCGGTAACGGCTCTTCTCGGCCGCTTCGTCTGAATCGACAGAGGCGGATTGTCGAACACCTCGACGGCCACCCACCGTGCGACAGTCTCCTGGGACGGATGATGGTGTCTTGATTCATCTGAGGCGGCCGTCGCTTCTGCAGGCTCTGCGTTCAGGCACGACAAAGACACGGGCAGAAACGACGACCAGAGAACGGCAGAGTCGATGGGCGCGATCAGCCTCGAGGAAGACGCCGAGAAGCCGCAAGGACGGGAGGGCGAATGGCGATAGTCGGTAGGGAGGGCAGCCCCGGCCTTGCGCGCCACGCCGACAGCTCGCCTGTGCCTTCAGACGGCTCTTGAAAGCGTAGCAGATGTGCTCACCGCGCTGAACGTCCTTCCTCTCTGCATGACCTGCTCCTTGAGCCTGGCCACCTCATCCTCATCTGGATGGTGGTTGTGCACGCTCCACACGTCGTGGGGCGAGCGGTCGTCCATGGGGGACGCCATCATGCCGGCGCCGCCGCGAGAAGACACTTGGGAAGCTTGCAAGGTTGGAGGATGTTGGGCGTTGGAGAGCGACGGGCGACGCGGGACGGGCGAAGTAGGAGGCGTGGGCTCGGTGTCGGCGTCGACGATGGCCGAGTCGTCGGCGGCGTAGGCGTAACTGGACGGAAAGCCGTGCATGCTCGAGGATGGGTGGACGTCGAAGGCGGGTGGGACGAGGACCATGGTGAAGGGAAACAGGCTGTGGCCGGAGGGGATGACGGAATGATTCACACACGATGCTTCACCCCTCTTGAGTCTTCCTGGTTGGAGAGCCTATCGCGGCGCCAGGCAAGTGGTGGCGGTCGTGTGAGGAGGGACTGATGCGGGTCGAGAAGGGTGCGTCTTCAGTGGGACTGGACCGGTGGTGGACTGTGGACGCTATCGTCAGGCAGAGTGAAAAAAAAAAAAAGAGAGGGCGGTGGTGGAAAGGGATTAGGAAGGTCCGTCGAGGAGAGCGATTAATTGGACGACTCGGGAGTCAACAGCCACGCGGCCGTATTGAGGACGTGATCGATGGACCGCAGCAAAGCGGGGGAGGCGGCGCAGCTGGAAAGAGAAGGAGACGTTGGCGGCGGAGGGAGGGTGGCGCGGGCGGGCAGGCAGGCAGGCGCCACCTGAACGGCACGGCACGGCCGGAAGGGTCAAGGTGGAGGATCAGAAAGCGATTCTCAAGGAGAGCTTGTTGTTGTTGTCGTCGTCGACGTCGTCGGAGACGTGCGCGGCGACGGCGAGTCACTTGACGGCTGCGACACGGGTCAGCGTCAATTGCGTCGCAAGCAGTGTATTCAGCCGGCTGTTCAATAGCAACAGCACTCGGCGCTGCGTCAGCGGTTCCCGCTTCACCCCGCCGCGCGCCGGCGTCTTTGAGCGAGCTCGCTCTTCCTCGACGTTCGATGTCGAGTAGAAAACGGACAGGACACAGTCCAAAGCAATAGGCCCTAGGTCTTTTCTAGGGATTGAAAATATGCCAGACACATATCGCATGCGAAATGACCGACCCGCCTATCTACGGTTATACGGCGAGCTCCCCACAGATAAGCAAAACCATAGGACAAGGGACGGAGCGGTGATATCATACAGGGCGATCGAACAAGCCAAACAGAGAACGCCATCTAAGTGGGCTATCGAGTCGTCTGCTTGTCCTTCGACGAGCAATCGGACAAGACGAGGAAGGGGACGACAAGAGAACAGGGAACGAGACGAAGCGCTCGCGTCAGCACAAGACGCTCACAGTCGGAAAGGACACAGTCAGATAAAGACGTACGCACCAGCAGATCCTTCGCCTCGTTGATCTTGGCGGCCAAGTATGGAGAGCCGCCCCGGTCCGGGTGGTTGGCGATCATGATCCGACGGTGGGCGTCCTTGATCCGGTTCTTCGTCAGGCCCGCGTCCCTGTACACACGGACGGTGGCGAGACGAACGAGAGCCAAAGGAAATGGCGGGGTGAGCATACGGTTTCGGACTGGCGCGATTGCCTTGGACGAACGATGTGCGGATGGCGATGAATCGCCCCGTGGACGCCAGAGCCACCGAAACGACGAGGTTCACTGCTCGTTCTTGCGGCCTCGAACGTCGACACCGAAGCAGTGAGGGCACCTTTGCACCACCGCACAACCAGAAAACAGCGGCCTCTTGCCAGTGCGCACGTATGCCAACACGGCACGGCGCCCGCCACCAAGAGTCCGGGAGTACTCACTTGAGGCCCAAGATCTGCGCCGCCTCCTTCTTGTCCATCTTCTGCTGGAAGCCGCCTTTTATCCACTGCGAGTTCTTTGCGGCGCTCGCTCCTCCTCTCAGGAGCATCTGGCGTCCCACCACGCCCCTGGAATGTCCGCGCGGGGAGGCGAGACGGTCAGCGGTGCTGGGATGAGGGAGCGGGAGCGGAGAGGGCAGAAACTCACAGACACAGAGCGCTGACGCCTACAACAAACGCCGTGGCCATCGGAGCAGGAATGGAGAGACGGAAAGAACGGTGGCGGCGGAGTGATGGCTATGTGAACGAAGAAACTCGAACGAACGCACGCTGCGAAGGAGAGAGAACGAAGGCGAATCGGTCATAGCCGGCGCCAGAAATGCTGCGGCGGAGGAAGCGCTGTGAGCAATCGACGGCCGCAGTCGATGCTTACCGACTTGCCATCGTCCCGCAAACAGACACAGACAGGCAGACAGGCAGACGTGCGACCATTTTTCCGACCAGCGTCGGTTCGTCGCTTGGCCGCGGCGTTAGACGACGACGTCAGCTTCCTTTTCCGTCTGACCTCCGGGCGGTTGCAGGCCTCGAAAAGCCTGTGCCGTGCCGGTCGATGAACACCTCGTGCCGCTTGACGCTGTCAGAGCGCGTACAAGCATGATGTGGTGCCATCTGGGGCTCTGACGCAGAAGCCCAGCGGCATTGTTCTAGCAGTGGCCCGCATGGCAAGGGCCTCTAGTCTCGTATGCAGGCTCACGCGAAGGCACCATCGAGGCCACCGGAAAATGACGGACTGTGGGCGTCCGACGCGGGTGCGCAGGAAGGATAAGTAGGGTGGTTCGTGGTTCTGGGGAAGGCGGGTCGTGGTGCGCGGCGCGGTGGAATAGAGTACACTCGGAGAGGTTAGAGCATACACAGCATGGTGCGTGTCTCCAGAAAAAGAGAAAATACAGCCGGCAATCCTCGGTCCGTCCTTCGAAGTTCCAGGGCAGGCCATGCGGCACGTCCACGAGAGATAAACCTAGGGCCGGGGAAACGCAACTATGGGATCTGGCCGGCCTACTTCGAGCCTCGAGGGACGTCTGATCGACTCCGGTAGACGTCCCTCCTCGTATCTTCGTTTCCGTTCCTTCCATCCCAGCGCCGATTCTCCTCCCTCCCCTCCCTCTCCCCCTTTTCCATACAAGGCTGTCCGTCCAGCCGCCGAGGGTCATAGAGCATACACAGTAAGTAGTATCTGGGCATCTGAGCGGTCCCAACTCTCTCGCCGGCTGGCTCGTTTCGCACACAGTTCAAGTGATCGTCTTGACGCGCTGAGCAAGTGCGCGTCGATAAGGTGGTGGTGGGTGCTTGCTGCGGAGAAGAAGACGGAGGGAGGCATGTACATACAATTCTCGGGGCACCGTAGCCGAAGGGAACGAGTTCTTGACTACATGTACATACGTTACAGGTCGCGAGAGAGAGAGCGTGAACGGGACCGAACATTGCTGACGGCGGACGGCGGACGGAGGGAGAACGGAGGACGGAGGTGGTGGTGAGCGTGGGACTGGTCGGTGGTCACGTCACCCCTTGGGACCGGACGGGTTGCTGGCGTTGCACTTGCACGGAAGTTTGCAAGGACACCACCTCTGTCCCGTGTGCCTGTTGAAACTGCGCGGAGAGAGGGAACGGGGCGAAAGCGTGAGAGCAGAAGGGAAGGCAAAGGGGATCAGACGAGCGTTCGCCGCGCAGGCCGGCTGACTGGCATAGATCGCAGCACGTCAGAGAGGAGAAGGGAGCGTGTACGTACCAGATGCACCAGACGTTATCGCAATCCCGCCGCTTCGAGTCTACGCTTACGACATCCTCGTTGCCTTCATCGCCATCGCCGTCGCCGTCGGCACAACCACTGCATCCGCATCCGCATCCGAAGGAAGAAGAAGATGCGGAGGAGGCAGCACGGTCCGTCGGGACGAAAGGGAAGTCGTCATCAGGGAGGGGCAGAACGTCTGACGGCGCCTCTAGCGCTGGCTGAGGCTTGCAACACTGCGGAGAAAGGGCAGAAGGGATTGAGAATTGTAAAATCGGACTGTTGTCAGACGGCGTGTTCCGGGAAGGGTCGACCTGACCGGCCCGACCGGCCGAGTCCCGCCCGGTGGGAGTGCGATGCAACGCACGCCGCACGCCGCGACGTGCTCACCTTCATCGCCACGGCTTCGGTGGGCTTCGGCGGCGGCGGACCGGCGGTGAACCCGGGATGATTAGAGAGAAGGGCGAGTTGAGGCCATTTAAGTGCTTGCAGAAAAACGCGGGTGTGACGAGGGGTTGAGCGGATGGAGAAAGAAAAGGAGGGGAGGAGGATGGAGGTGGTCCAAGCTGATGGCGGCGGCGGCGACCGTGGCGACGGTATTAGGGATGGTGGCAAGCTTGGGTGGTGGTCCTCCCTGGCGCGGAACGCGAACAGTTTCTTGGGATGAGTGTGCGTCCATCGAATGGGCGGGCGTGCATGATGGTGTGCCCCGGTCGGTCTCGTCTTTTTGTCCTCCTTCGGCGTCCTATCTACCCCCACATCGGTGATCGCTCGGCCCCGTCCATCATTGCGAGCGGCCCCGTGCAGAGCGAGCCGGAAAGACTTGCCGTTTGTTCTCGGTCGAGTCGAGCTTGGATGGGCTGTGGAGATGAGAGGAGCGCTGGAAGGCGACGGGCGGGGGGAACTGGCATGGGTATGGGCATGGGCATGGGCATGCTCGAGTTGAGAGGGAGGGCGTGGGAAAGCGGACAAGGGCCGATGGTGGAGAGGCGAGGCGAGGCGAATGGCCATTGGCGAGTGGCCGTCCATCGTCGATGGCCTTGCTGCCGTTGGAGGTGCGATGACGGGGAGAGGGAGCGAGCGATAGATAGATAGATAGATAGATAGATAGATAGATAGATAGATAGATAGATAGATAGATAGATAGATAGATAGATAGATAGATAGGTAGATAGATAGGTAGATAGATAGATAGATAGATAGAAAGATAGATAGTCTGGCTGGACTCGACATTCGACTGGCTGGCTTCAAGCTAGCACGCACGCTGCCGCTGCTGGTCGCCGTGGGTGTGGCCGTGGCCGTGTCTTTTGGCGACGTTGAACCAGAGGGTCGGGACTGGCGGCAAGGCGGGCGAGCGCTAATAAAGTGGTCGATATCGAGCGCTGCTGGAGCGAGAGGACGTCGGTAGCGTGTGCTGTGCGCACTGGACGTAGTCCGTGCTACGCAGGTCTACCTGTGAGCCGGCCAGCCGGCTCTCTAGCTTGAGAGTGCGTGCAGACGGCCCTTGGTTGGTTGGGCCTTGGCGGAGCCGGCCGAGCCGAGACGGGAGGAGGATGCTGTGCGAGGAGAGTACGTACATAATAGGTCACGTACGTCAGCTGACGCCCCACGGCGTCGGTCCGCGTCCGTTAGCTTACTGCTAATGTAAATCTCCTGCCACATCCCACATCCGTCCGGCGAGGAGGAGCGGGGACGGAGAAGGGAGGGAGGTGGCAGGTGCAGGAGGAGCGAGGGAAGGCAGGGCGAGTAGAGAAGCAAGGCGTATAGTATGGTATAGTATAGTATAGTATGTGTACGTTTACGTCTTTGGCCGCAGGAGATGGACGGCGGCCACAAGAAGGTCGTGCGCCGGGGCTCCCGAGCGAATGCAATAATGCAAATGCAAATGCAAATGCGAGATGCGACATGACGCCGCCGCTCGGATGTGGAGCCGACCGACGGTGGCGGAGAGTGCAGAGGAGCACCTCCAATACGTCGGCCGGCCATCGACAACGTCGGTGCTATCCGTCTTTAGTCTGACCGCCGCTCTGAGCATCAAGGCGCACGCCGTGGACCTCGCACGACCGACACCAACCGTCATCTGTCGTTCATTATCATCATCATGGGCCCGGCTGAGCCAGCCCAACGGCGGGATCGGCTTGGCGTCGCGCGAGGAGACAGCGAGCTGAGCTGAGCGGCTGATACAACCTTTCTTCTCTTCAGCTGCGTCGATCAATAAAAAAAGTGTTCCTCCTCGTCAGGGAGGGCGAAAGAAAACGAAACAAAGACAGCCGTCATTTCACCTAACCCGTCCATCCTCTAGCGCTGGGCGGCTTGGTTTTCGGGCTCGCTGTTGGTGGAAGGGCCGTCGGCTGATTCGCTCATGTGTACGTACGTCTTGCACGGGCAAAACAGTCTATCTTTTCAACGTTCTTTTATTTTTATTTTTATTTTTATTATTTTTCGCCCCTCCCTCTTGCGGTCTCGTTCTACTCCATCTTATCCTCATCTCATCTCGTTAAACAGCCTGCCTTCTCGAGGCATGAGTTGTGAGAAGGTGGTGGGAGGATGGATGGACGGATGGATCGCGTCAGTGTCATTCTCGCTGTTGGCCGATGGTGAAGTGAAAGCCAACAACTGCGCATCGGGCATCGGGCGTAGGCGGGCGCGCCGTGGTCGACACCGATCATTCCATTGACGAGGAAGGAAGGGGAAAAAAATGGAACGAAAGGAACGGCGAAAGAGGATACGCGGTAGATAGACAGACGGACGTTGCATGTCGGTGAACCGGACCTAACCGTAACCGTAACCAGCTCGTCCGTGCTCCACTCCGCCCTGTTCGTCTTCGGGATTAGGTAGGGGTATGGATTGCAAAGTCTGCGAGGAGGAGAGCGTAGAAACTACAGGGAGGTTCACGTGCTGGAAGGGGACGGAACGGACGGAGCGAAGGAGGGTCCGGGGCACGAAGCCCCGAAAAGCGATGGATGGGGTGAAGGAAGGCAGGACATACGAAATCACCAAACGAGGTCGTGATGACTATGCCAGAGCAAGGATGGATGGACAGAAGCCAAGGGAGAAGGGCGCTTGTAAAGAAGGGGGAGGCTAAGGAATGTATATACCTAGGGTTTTGTCCAAGCCAAGGCGGCGGGCCCGGCGAACGAGGAGAGGTGGGAGGATGGGTACTTGTGATCAGCCAAAACCGCTGCATCGCGGAATAGGGCCCATAGCGAAGGAACCCATTGAAGACCGATGAAACGCAGCCACGCGTACATGGGCGGGAACGAGGAGGCGCGAGTTGGAAGAAAGGAAAGAAAAAGGTGGGAGTCGGAGTGGGTAAAATAAGGGGACCGGTTCGGTGCCTTAGAAGAGAGTAGCGTGCGTGGTGACGGAGCGCACCGGCCGATGGGAGATAGAAGCATGTTTGGATGGGCGGGAGATTGAGCCCCGGCGAAAGTAGAAAGTGGATATCCCCAACGCGGACTTCCTCCTCACTTGCCAATCAAGTCCTCCCCATGCACCCTAACGCGGTACAAGCAAGTCATCTCGGGATTTCCGTGGTTGCTCGTGACCTTGACGATCACAACCCCCATGGGGATGCCCAGCTCGCGCACCGCTTGGCGCACGGAGAACGTCTGCACGGAGCTCTCGTCGCTGGGATCGTAGGTGAACTGCGCGAGCAGGACGTGGTCCGGACGAGGGGGAATGGGAATGAGCTGGGGTTCGCCTGACCCGGCACCGGAATCGAGAGAGGCGTCATTGGCAGACGTCGACTCGGCGAGCCGCTGATGGTAGCGCTCGACGGCGTGCACGTCCTCCTCGCGCTCGAGCACGCCCCAGATTTCAAAGTCCTTGGGCGCCGTCGTGAGGTCGTAGGCGTTCTCTTTGGCCACGTGGTCGATCGTTATGTCCGTCACCACGATCCTCCTCGAGAGAGCGATGCCGAGCTGCCCCGTCTCGCCTCGGAAAGGCCAGCAGCTTCCGACATTGGTGTCCGGGTGCAGCGCGGTCACCGGCGGCCGGCCTTGGATGACGCCCATGCCCGTTGCCGAGCCGAACAAGCTCCCCATTATGCCCCGAGGTCGCATGGCGTAAGTCGGAGACGTGGCTGAGGGGATGATGTGTGCTCCGCCGGTGTAGAGGGCATAATCGGGTCGAGCGACAACGTCTGCAGCGTGACGACGAAGAGCCGACTCGACCAGACTGCTGATGAGGGCGGTGATGTTTTGGCCATCCGAGGTCTTGATGGTAACGTCGAGATCGCCCTCCTCGTGAGACCCGCCAAATCCAGGTAGGTGCCATTTGCTACCGGTCGAGGCGCCCCGACCGCCTTGGTGAACCTGCTCCTGACGAGCCGCCTTGGCCAGGAACTCTCGGCCGATACTCTGCACGTTCTCGTTGACCTTGGTCTCGAAGTCTGTCTTTAACGTCTTCATCTCGCGGTGGAGGACGTCGAGGAAAGCTTGTCGGGAAACGACCGCGCCAGAGTTGACCTTGCGAGACAGCTCTGCGTCGGCCCAGGTGCGGAGCGCGGCCTCGTTCGCAGCGAGGAAATTGTTCCACGACGGCGGCGGAGCTGGAGTCCCTCCGCGCGAAGGTTTTGTCGCGAGATCGGCCTCTTCCCTGCTCAAGAAGACTTGCCTGAGGTGAGTCCAGAACGCCGGATCGATCTCAATCTCTCCCGACTTGGCATCCATCCGCACAGCCAGACGGGACGGCAAGTAGTCCTCGATGGCCTTGACGGCGATGGACGCAACCCTCTCCGCGTCCAGCGTGACAGACACCTTAGCAGCATGCTCCACCACCTGCGAGCCGACATTTGCGAGCTCCTCCTGAAGCTTGTCCACTTCGGCATTGAGCTTGGCCACATTAGTCGCGCTGGCGCGGTGCCCAGCGCCCACTTCGTCAACTTGAGAGGACAGTTTTGCGAATTGAGATTTGACGGCCTCGATCGCCTGCTCGACTCGGCTGAAATCACGCTTCTGCGCGTTCTCAAGCCGTTTGTCCGCTTCGCGCATCCGGCGTTGCACGTCGTCGATCGAGCCCTCGAGCTTTGCCACCCGTTTGACGATGCCAGCGGCGGAGCGATCGGACAGCTCCAACTTCTCCCGCGAATCGCGCTCGAGCAGAGCGAGCTCGGCCATGCTGTGCTCCAGCGAGGTGAGACGTTCGACCAGCTCGGCAAGCGTCTCTGGTGGGACTTCCGGGGCGCTCCAAACCTTCGGGGTGCCGAAAAAGGGGATGCTCGGGAGCAAAGCCTTGAGCTGGTTCGTCCTGGACAAAGATGTGGCGTCACGAGGCTGACTCAAGAGGCCGACAACCAAAATGGCCAAGAGGATGACGCCAACCAGGTTGAATATCCGCTTCCAGTTGACGAGTGAGAGCTGCGTCTTGGTCATATTGCCCATCCGCGCGAAAAGCAAAACCGGGAGTCCGAGTGTGTAGTGGAGGGTGACGGCGAGGAGGCGGTAGATCACGTAGAAGATGGACGTGAGGATAACGTAGAAGAAGAGGCATACGCTGCGCAGAAGCCTGCCTAGCGATCCTCCCACCAAGTCAGGCTCCTCATCCAGAGGTTCGTCGTCGTATTCGGCCACATTGTCCACTGACGTATCTGCGCTGTAGTCGTCGACGCCGCTCGGGATCTCGACTCCGGAATCGACCAGTGCAACCTTCCTGCTCTTGCCCTTCGGTGTCCCCCTCCGTGCCAGGCTCGAACTGACCGCGAACTCAGCGGACGCTCCCTCATCCGTCGGAACATCCTCTTCATCGTCTCCTTCCCCACCCTGACTGTTCCTCTTCCCTCCGCTCTTCCTCTTCTTCCGCCCCTTGTGCCAATCTGGGATACGTCCCGAAGGCAGAGGCCCAAGTCCCGGTTGCGACTTCCTTCTCCTACGCCTCCTGCCTTCATCCGAGAGCACGTCGTCATCGTCGCTCTCTTCGTCGGCACGAGGACGATACGTACGGTTATCAAACGACGTCCTTCCCTTCTTCCGACGCGCGCTTCCACCACCTTCCGAGGGCTCGTAGTCGGGTTCCGCTCGAGAAGTAGGGCTGTGAAGGAACGAAAGCCAGGACCCGCTCCATCCTTGCCCGGTGGGCTTTTCGCGCGCTTCCCTCTCCAGGCTCGCCGCGTACCTTTCCTCCTCGGTGTAGTCGTAGCTTTTGCTGTTATCTTCCTCCTCGCCTGGTGCAGGGGGGTGGGGAGAGAGCGAACTGCGTTGGCGAACGTAGAAGGTAGCCGGTTCGAGGGGCTGCCTCATGGACGTCGTCTCGCCTTCCCAATCCGCAGGAGGATCCACATCGATGAGGTCGATGGGATCCGCCGACTCATCCCCATCCAAGGGATCGGCAGCCCTTCCATTTCGTGAGCTGGCAGCGCCATTGTGTCCTCCCCTGCTCCTCGAGGTCGACGTCGATCCTACGCTCACAGGAGCCCTGGTAGCGTTCGCGCCTGTGCCTGTCCAGCCGTTGAAAGCGCTGGCGATGTTGACGCTCGTGTTTGCGGCGCTCGAGTCGGTGGGCTTTGGGGCACTCATGAGAGGCAGAGTACCTCCGTTAGCTCTGCGGGCTTTTAAAGCCGCGTAACGCTGTGCTGCTGTCTCTGGCTGGGGCGGGTTGGGGTCGTGGAGGTTAGCCGCCGGAGGACCGAGACCCAAGGCGTTGTCGTGCGGATGTAGGTGAGAGAAGTCATCGCTCTGATCGTGACCTTGACCTCCTGAGAGACGTCGGGGTACGTCTGCGCTGGATGGGCTGCCGCTGGCGCCCACCGCGGCGCGACCGCGGTCGCCGCTGTTTGGAGCGCCGTAGGCGTAGCTAACCTGAGGTGTATGGGTAGAGACTCTCTCGCGTCGTCGTGCTGTGTTGGTGGACGTAGTGGAGGTGACCGATACGGGAGAACCGGGCGGCTGGGAGGGATGAGTACTTGACCGAAGCGATCGGCCCGTGGCGTTGGACGCTGCGGACGCTTGTGAGCGAGCGTCGTCTTCTGCCGCTGCTTCGTCTCCTTCGCCAGGACCGCCCCCAGGCAAGCCCAGGGTAAAGGTGCGGTAAGACTTCCTGCGACTACCGCGCGAGGCCTTTGGCGAACTGGTGAACATGTGCTCGTGGGGACGATCGCGTGACGGGGGGTGACTGTCCTCTGTACAGAAGCGAGCCGACTTTCAGTCGCGCTCGCACAAGTGGCCACCAGGGGAGAATTGGTGTGTTGAAGGGGAGAACGCGCCAAGCGAGCTACGCGTGGAAAGAAGGACAAATTGAAGGTTCAGTCGGTCGTCACTTGCACCGTGTAGCCTGCTGACCATACAAGAACGGCGCTACTTCTGATCGCCGGCGCGCGTCGCAAGTAGGAAAGGAGGCACTCTCACCTCTTTACTCGAGAACTGCGCGTTGCAGCTGGCTTGTGGTGAACGAATATTGAAAACTTGGATGTAGACGAGGTGGATGGCTCGCTGGAAGACGAGTGGATGTTCGTGAATACTTGTCTCTGCGATGGTGGACGACAGGGGCTGCGAGCTGCTGGAGACGGGAAGGGCCGATATTGACGACGCGACTTTTGGCGTGGCACCCTCAGATCAACCGCAGCAGCTTTCAAGTCCCCACGCATAAAGCGATGGACCGATACTAGACCTTGTTGTTAATTAACACGGTCCCCATCAAATTTGCTCTTCGCGCGGCCCGATGCGGCTGCTCAGGACGAGAAGGATGGATGAATGGATGAATGTATGAATGGATGGATGGATGGATGGGCTTTGCAGCACGACAGACGATGGGGACATTCTGCCACGTCCTTGGGGCACGGACGAGGTCGCACCACATGCGCACGAAGAAAAAGCAGGTCGTTCCACCGCTGAGCCGCATCGGTGAAGGAACCAGCTCGTCATTCGCGTTCTGCAAACCGGTGTTCTCATGAACCGCTGCCGGATACGGTCACGTCTGGTCAAGGGCAGCGCGCGAGGCTGGGTTGTCGCCGCTCCGCAGCCTGACTGTCTTTCCACTGCGCACGTTTGGCAAGGGTCGCCAAAGGCCAAGCCTGGATATATCAGGCACCACGGTCTAAGCAGCTGGAAACGGAGGCATCTGAGCGTTGTAAGCGGAACAGGAAGAAGAACAGAGCCTCTAACTTCTGCTTCTCTGAATGGCATGAACGGGTTGGGGTCCTTTGCGAGGTACAAAAAGGCTTGACCAGCCTCCAGCTTTAGGCTATTAAACCAGGGAGTACAGGTGAAGAGGTCATGGCAAAGGGCAAGATCGTCAAGTGCACCCAATGACGATAGAAAACGAGGTGATGGAGACCTGCCTTTGTTCCGAGCGCCCGAACGTCCTCAGACGTCCACCGGCGGAAGGAACGGACGGCCAGTCTCTTCGTGGAGTGGCTCGGATCGAACTGACAAATGCCAGGTAGCCCAGGCGGAATATAGCTGAATCTGTTTGATATAAACCTGTAGAACGTCAGTTCGATTGTGCTTCTGCGAAGGCTCTTTGCGACAAGCGGGAAGAGTTGCAATGTCAGCCGAAAAAGAGGCTCGCCCCATTGCGTCAGTCGCCGCGAAACATGTGGACGTTTCGAGATGCCCTGCCTGCACGTAAAATATGTGCATGCGTGGAATCAGACAGATGCGTAGAAGCTTGCGCGAACGGCGAGCCGTTTGGAGCGCGGAGTTGCGTGTCTGATGGAGCTGGAAAGAGTGGCGAGCGTTCGGATCGGGAAGGCGCTCTCACCATTTCCACGTCCACGTCGTCCATCCGGCCGACTCGATCGGATCGACCCGGCGAAGTGCGGACGAAACGGAGCGGAGTCCCTTCTGGAAACGTGGCACCCTGCTGGCAAGCTGCGGCAAACGGGGAAGCGTGAGCTGGCACGGAGAGGGATCTTCCTGGAGCTTTAAGCAGAGCCAGCGAAGCGCACCGTTGTTTCCTGCTTACCACCACCACCCCCCATCTTTCTTTCGTCTTCTTCGCCTTCTCCTGTGGCGTTGTCGACCACTTTCTCGTTTTCCTTCTTGCCACCCTTGGACGAACGAGCATACGCACCCGGAGCACGCCGTCCTTGTCTTCCTCCTATTCGCTACGACAAGCGCGAGAGTGTCTAGTGAGTGGGTGGCGACCATCTCCAGCGTCTCCGTCTCTTGACATGAGAAGTTGATGTGGAGCTTTCGCATGGCGCTGGCAGGTTTGCTGACGTTGCACTCCTGACCGCCTTCTACCGGATACAGCCGTCGTTGACGCCCAACCCGCACTACAACCCCATAATGGCGTACACCGCTAGGCCCAAGGTGGCCAAGCGACCGGCGGCCTCCAGGCCTCGGTCCTTCCTCTCCATCCTCGGTGTCTGCGCCCTCCTCCTTCTTGCCCTCCTCTCCATGGGCATGATTGGTGGCGCCGTCAAAGCTCAGGACGACAAGGAGAGCGTTGGCACTGTGAGTTTTCGTCTCTTCATCGCCCGGCGCGTTGGCCACCCTGCGCATCGATTCGTGGATGGCTGATCATTATCGACCCATTTTTGATTTGCTCTGCTTGTCGTGGCAATAACAGGTTATTGGTATCGACTTGTGAGCATATATATCATCCCTCTCTTCTCTCCTGAACCTCGTCGTGCTGACGCTCTCTCTCTTTTCCCTTTTCCCAGGGGAACCACCTACTCTTGCGTTGGTGTTCAGCGCCAGGGACGTGTAGACATCATCGCCAACGATCAGGGTAACCGTATCACTCCTTCCTACGTCGCCTTCACCGATGAGGAGCGCCTCATCGGTGACGCCGCCAAGAACCAGGCAGCACAGAACCCGGAGAACACCGTCTTCGACGCCAAGCGACTCATCGGTCGCAAGACGAATGAGAAGGAGGTCCAGGCTGACCTGAAGCACTACCCCTTCAAGGTGAGCTACTTATATCTGCGCGGTTTTCCTTACGTGGAGAAGAGTGGTCGCTGATCATTTCCTGGTAACGTTCGCATTTTCGCAGATCGTCGACCAGAAGGGCAAGCCCGGAATCGAGATTGAGTACAAGGGCGAGAAGCGCCAGTTCTCTCCGGAAGAGGTCAGCGCCATGGTGCTCAGCAAGATGAAGGAGACTGCCGAGGCCTACCTGGGCAAGAAGGTCACTCATGCCGTCGTCACTGTCCCGGCCTACTTGTGAGTTTAATTTCTCCCCTCCCTCCCCCACGTCCCAATCGAATTTTTGTAGTCATGGTCAGGCGCTGATATTTCCCCTCCCTCGTTGTGCGCCCATAGCAACGACGCTCAGCGTCAGGCCACCAAGGACGCTGGTACCATCGCCGGCCTTAACGTCCTCCGTATTGTCAACGAGCCCACGGCCGCGGCTATCGCTTACGGTCTTGACAAGAAGGGCGAGGCCCAGGTTATTGTCTACGACCTTGGTGGTGGTACCTTCGACGTGTCGCTCCTCTCCATCGAGGACGGCGTCTTCGAGGTTTTGGCCACCGCCGGTGACACCCACCTCGGTGGTGAGGACTTCGACAATCGTGTGATGGACTACCTCGTCAAGCAGTGGAAGAAGAAGACCGGCATCGACCCGGCGGGCAACAAGCGTGCCATGGGCAAGCTCAAGCGCGAGGTGGAGAAGGCCAAGCGCACTCTTTCAAGCCAGATGAGCACTCGCATCGAGATTGAAGCTTTCCACGATGGCCAGGATCTCAGCGAGCCCCTGACCCGTGCCAAGTTCGAGGAGCTCAACATGGATCTCTTCCGCAAGACTATGAAGCCCGTCGAGCAGGTGCTCAAGGACGCCGGCGTGAAGAAGGAGGACGTCGACGACATTGTCCTCGTCGGCGGTTCTACCCGTATTCCCAAGGTTCAGCAGCTTCTCAAGGAGTACTTCAACGGAAAGGAGCTCGCCAAGGGCATCAACCCCGACGAGGCTGTCGCGTACGGTGCCGCCGTCCAGGGTGGTGTCCTTTCCGGCGAGAAAGACCTCAACGATGTCGTCCTCGTCGACGTCTGCCCGCTTACTCTCGGCATCGAGACCACGGGAGGTGTGATGACCAAGCTCATCCCGAGGAACACTGTCGTTCCGACTAAGAAGGGCCAGATCTTCTCCACCGCGTCGGACAACCAGCCCACCGTGCTCATCCAGGTCTACGAGGGAGAGCGTGCTATGACTCGTGACAACAACCTTCTCGGCAAGTTCGAGCTCACCAACATCCCGCCGGCGCCCCGAGGAGTGCCTCAGATCGAGGTCACCTTCGAGGTGGTGAGTGCCAGAGATCACCTTGGTGGCGTGTTTGAACGTGCGATGCTGACTTGCTTCCTCCATCTCTCCGTCTCGACTACGTTTCACAGGACGCCAACGGTATCATGAAGGTCGCCGCCTCTGACAAGGGCACCGGTAAGACGGAGCAGATCACGATCAACAACGACAAGGGCCGTCTGAGCAAGGAGGAGATCGACCGCATGGTCCAGGATGCGGAGGAGTTCGCCGAGCAGGACGAGGCTCAGCGCAAGCGCGTTGAGGGGCTCAACCAGCTCCAGAACTTCGTCGCCTCGCTCAAGAGCCAGGTTGCGGACACCTCCGACTCGGGACTGGGCTCCAAGCTCGACAAGGACGACAAGAAGACGATCAACGACGCCGTCCGCGACACGGAGCAGTGGATCGAGGAGCACGCCAGCTCGGCCCAGGCGGACGACTTCGAGGAGAAGATGTCTGAGATCCAGGCTATCGTCTCACCCATCACCAGCAAACTCTACTCGAGCGGCGCTGGTGGCGCGGGCTCCGACGAGCCGCTCCACGGCCACGACGAGCTGTAGAGCATTTCCTTCGTCTCCCGCCTCCACGCTCTTCCCCTCCTCCCCTTCTTTCGCCTTATCGCCTCTCCTTCCCCCATCCGCCATCCCCTCTTCCCCTCTCCCGGCTCTGTAGGCGTACTTGATTGATCCAAGTAGAAAAAAATGGGTTGTGTGCAAAATGCGTGGTTCCTCGATTGATACGTCTCTGGTGTTCAACCTATGTATGAGCGGTTGGCCAACTTGTGAATAAGGGCTTCCTCATGCGTTGTGTTTCCGGTTCATCGCGCCGATCCAAGCGATCGGTCACGCGAGCGAAGGAATGGAGGTGAAGGCCGGGCGAGGACCCGCATCGAACTTGGTTCTCATCCATCACCTCGATCCACCCTGGTTCATGACGTTCGGCTCCTCATAGTTTTATGTGCAAGCGGGAAGGGCTCGTCCTAGCCGTCCATCATGGGTGTCAAAGGGCTGTGGCAGCTCGTGCAGCCGGTGGCGAGGCCGATCAAGTGAGTGAGGTGGTTCCTTCCCCGACGATATGACTTCTGCTCCGCTCGCCTCGGGCGCAGGGAGGCGCCTCCATCCCCACCCCCTGCTCGTACTGAGCACACCAGCCGATGGCCATTTGGCTCATTTCTGCGCAGACTCGAAACGCTTGAGGGCAAGCGGCTCGCCATCGACTCCTCCCTCTGGCTCTACCACTTTCAGATGGCCATGCGCGACAAGGAAGGCCGCACGCTCTCCAATGCCCACATCCTCGGCTTCCTCTGGCGCATCCTCAAGCTCTTGTTTTATGGCATTCGTCCCGTGTTTGTGTTTGATGGCAAGGCACCTGTGCTGAAGAGGAGGACTCTGGTAGGCTTTCTTTGCCTCTCTCTGTCTGGCGGGCGACCGTCATCATGGGACGTTCGGATTCGTGAATGTGCTCGGAGATCACCTTGAATGCGTTGACACTAATCATGTTCCCACCGCCTTCTTTGTGCTGCTCTTTGCCGGCTCTTCTCAGGTCCAAAGAAAACAACGCAAAGAGGGTGCACTGGAGAGTCACGCCAAGACGGCAGAGAAGTTGCTCGCGGCGCAGTTGAGGCAGGCCGCTTTGAGACAGGAAGCTATGTGAGTGACTTGTCGTTTTTTATGAAGTTCCCTTCCTGACTCAAGGCGATGCTGAGTTTTGCTACGTCGCACTGCCTCATGACAGCCGTCGCGGTCGAGGGCCGGAAGAGGAGGTCATCGACGAGTCGACGGTGTTCCTCTCCGACCTCCAGGATCCCAATCATCTACGTCGGCCACCCAGTCAAACTCCATCTGCTCCTGGATCTGTCCAGCCATCACCTAGCAAGCCTGAAAAGAAGAAGGACAGGCACAAGGACCCTTACTATCTCCCCGAGATGGAAGGTGGTATAACGGCCACGGCCGAAGGTGCCACTGATTTGCGTTCTGGAAAGAGGCGGCCCGATCCCCGACTGGCGACCGAGGCCGAGCTTCGCGTGTTCATCGACGAGATGCGACCAGAGGATTTCGATATCGACTCGGACATCTTTCGCTCTTTGCCCACCGAGGTGCAATATGAGGTGATAGGCGACCTGCGCCTCAAGAGCAGGCAGACGAGCTGGAAGCGTCTGCAGAGCATGCTCGCTGCCGCTCCCACCGCACTTGACTTTTCCAAGGCCCAGATCAGGAATCTCAAGCAGCGCAATGACCTCACGCACAAGTTGCTCACCGTCACAGATATGGTCGGAAAGGCCAACGTGCACATTCCAGTGAGGATCGCCGGAGAGAGGAACAAGGAGTACGTGCTGGTTAGAGGTAAGGGCGACGAAGGCGGGTGGGTGCTAGGCGTCAGAGACGAAGGGACGAAAGAAAAGCCCGTCAAAGTGGACACGGAGAGCGAGAGTGAAGGGTCCGAAGAGAGTGAGTGGGAGGAGATGGACGAAGTCCCCATTCCGACAGCGTGAGTGTTCCGTGCTCTGGAATTCAATTATTTGGAGTTTGACGCTCCCCTCATAGCCGTGTCTTGGTCGCCGTATTATCACTGATCCACATCATCCACATCAGCCCGCGCCCGCCTTCACCCGATCCTGCCGCTCGGCGCCGTCTGGCTCTCGATGTTATCGCTGCCCGTTACGGGGTCAAGGAAGCTCCCGAGCCATCGCTGCCAGTTCCAGAGCACGCTCGAAGACCTGGTGAAGAACCGCTGTTTGTCCCAAAGCGTCCCAAAGGCAAGGAGGTCGCCAAGGACAGGGAGGCGGGTAAGGAGACGCCCGTGCCGCAACAGCAAACTCAATGGGAGAAAGACGAGGCGGCTGACCTCGCTCATGCTATCGCGCTGTCGCGTGGCGAGGCCGGCCTTGCGACAGCAGGCGACGATGGTAACAATGACTTTCAACTCGACGATGGCTTCGAAGACGAACTCCATGAGCTCGGCGGCGATCAGTCGCTTGATGCGGCTGCGGGTCCTGCGCAGCGTTTGCCAGTCGACGGGGCTGTTGACGAAGCCGAGCTGGACGCCCGGTTGGCTTGCCTGTTCAAGAAGGTTGCTAGTGGGAAGGGCAAGGCTCAGAGTGGGATCTCGAATGGCTTCGGGCTCGGTGACGAAGGGAAGGAGACCGATCAACCGTCCATCTTGGACGATTCCTTGGAGAGCGATCTCGAGTACGTCGAGATTGCGTCGACACCACCAAGAATGACCGTTCAGCCACCCCATGCGGAGCAGTCGTCAGGACCTTCCGGTCGGCCAAAGCCCATGAGCGAGATGATCCGAGCTAAGGAGGCAGAGTCGCCGGCATTGAGGGCCAAGCGGCTTCGTCAGGAGCGTGATCGACTGGAGGCTGAGGAGAAACGGGATTCTTTTACCGTTGCGAAGGACGATAGGAGTGGGCGGCTTTCGGACGGCGATCAACCAGAGGCAACGGTCATTACGGATGCCCAGGGGCTGCGCCAAGACCGGGTCGTATCCGAGGCGGAAGCGGCTCAAGACGAGCCAACTCTGCGTACGAAGCGACTGCGTCTCGAGGAGGATAAAGTGGCGGCGCAAACCTTGCGAGAAAATTTGCCATCGAATACCGAGTTCAAGGCGCCTGTACACAACAGAGACTGGCCGCTCGTCGACGAGCCACGCCCCGTCGATTTGAAGGGGAGGGAAGTTTCGGAGAAGACCGTCCTCTCAGACAAGGATGAAGACTTCGAGATGTTGGAAGTGGACTCGTCTGAGCCGATGGTCAAAAACGACTCGATGGGTGATGTTCGAGCGACTCCCTCGGCCGGAGCAGAAGATACGGAACCGATGGTGCCGTCATCGCCTCCACTTTCCTATCAGCCAGTGTCGCCTGGCCGAGCGCTAAACCCGGAAATGAAGCAAGACCCACGGCCGGAGCCAGAGGTTGGGACTAATTTGCCTCGGATGGCGCCCGCACACGTTGCAGACGATCTTGCCGTCCCTGCTCAGGATGCCATCACTGGCGCTGCTCGTGGTAAGGAGGCAGACAAGTTGGCAGCTACCAACGAGGCGCATGTTGGCGTCGGCGACGAGTTACAGTTGTCGGCGCGTCGTGAGCATTCTCTGACCCCGACGCGCCGAAGCACAGATGGAAGCGGGTCTCCAATTCAATGGCCGCCTTCTCCATCCCCCGATGCTCATCCTTCCGTGGGGCCCGACGGTTTTCCCCTTCCCACTGCCGAGGAAATAGAGGCTTGGGACGAGGAGGAGGCTCAAGAGGTCGGAGAAGAGATGGAGGATGAGCGGGACGAGATGGCCGCGTTCTTGAGCAAGGTACGGAACCGCGACTTGGATGAGGTGCAAATGGAGCTGGAGGACGAAGTGAGGGTGCTGAAGCAGCAGCATGCGACTGGTCGGAGGGCCGAGGAGAATCCGACTGAACAAATGGCGAGAGAGATCCAGGTAAGGCGCTTCTCCGTCACACTCTGACCTAGCTCTGGAAAAGAGGGATTTCTTATTTCTGACTGCCACGACGACCACCACACGGGTCCATAGATGATGCTCCGACTCTTCGGCCTTCCATACATGACAGCGCCTCAAGAAGCCGAGGCCCAATGCGCCGAGCTCGTCTCGCGAAGATTGGTCGACGGCATTATCACCGACGACTCGGACGTCTTCCTCTTTGGCGGTACGCGGATCTACAAGAACATGTTCAACCAGAACAAGATTGTCGAGTGCTTCTTGCTCTCCGACCTGGACCGCGAGCTCGGTCTCGATAGAGAGAAGCTTGTCAGGTTGGCGTACTTGCTCGGTAGCGACTACGTCGACGGTCTCCCTGGAGTCGGACCAGTACTGGCCATGGAGCTCATGGGAGCATTCTCAGGCGAGGACGGGCTCCTAAAGTTCAAGGATTGGTGGATGAAAGTCCAGATGGGACGAGATACGATAGATGAGAGCGGAAGCAAGTCCAGACGGCGCATCGTAAGTTTGGAGGTTTAGTACACATACCGGGAGTCAAGGTTGTCTTGGGCCACTTACAAATTTTGTGGTTGTGTATCTGTGCGCGTCTGCAGAAAAAGGCTCTACGCAACAAAGTGCACTTGTCAGAAGATTGGCCGAATCCTGCAGTGGTTAGTTCGCTCTTCTGCGAGTATTCCCCCTTCAACTTCTACAAACGTTCGAACTGATAATTGTATGCGGATGAACAGCTCGATGCCTACTACAGCCCGACGGTCGACGAGTCCGACGAGCCTTTCCAGTGGGGCTTTCCAGACCTGGATTCGTTGCGACAGTGAGTAAGACCGACGCGAATGACCGTTCGGCACGTCTTCTGACTGCTGCCGCTTCTGATCACCTCGTTCTCTCCAGCTTCCTGATGGAATACCTGCGATGGTCAATCACCAAGACAGACCAGTACCTTCTCCCAGTGATGAAGCGCATGGGCGAGAGGGGCAAAGCAGCCCGCGTGCAGTCCACTTTGGATCGGAACGGATTTTTCGACACGACAGCAGGCACGGGGGTCTACGCTGGCCGCAAGCGGACCACATACGCCTCTAATCGACTGCAGGAGGTAGTTGAGTCGTTCCGCCATGCCCGACAGGGCCGATTAACTGCCCCTTCTCCCACTCCAGGTGCTCAATCATCATCCAAGGGCGGTCAAGGAGGTCAAGTCAAGAGCAAAGGCAAGGCAAGGGGCAAAAACAAGAGCAAAGGCAAGGGCAAGGGTAAAGGTGAACACACCGCGGTGGAGGCCATCTTTTCGGACGGGCAGGAGGAAGATGATGGTATCACCGAGGTCGTCGGCCTGGGAAGGCATGCGGTGCCGGAGGAGCTCATTGGGAAGGAGATGGCTAAGAAGTCCAGGCCCATCGTGCGGAGAAGAGAAGGAGAGGAGGGGCAGCGGCCTGCTGATTTGGCCTCCGCCGGTGATACCGCTCAAGGGGAGTTTGGGCAGTCTGGTATGGAGGATAACGGCCGAGCGCAGCGCATGGATTTGGTTGGAGAAAGCGCCACCGAACAAGATGATGGACGAGGAAGAGGTCAAGGACGTGGCGGAGCTCGTGCTGGTTCCCGTGGGCGAGGGCGAGGTGCAGCGGCTGGGAAAACGGCAAGAAGCGACAAGAAACGTCGAGGAGAGCGCCAGGGCGATTCTACTGGCTCGGACGCAGAGGGAATCGATGATGGGGAGTCCGGCCAACTTGAATCTGACGCCGAGGCCGAAGACGAGGACGCGGACGAATACGTGCCTCGCCCAAAACGACCACGCAGGCCTACGACAAGAACCGGCGCCAGCCAGGCGGGCTTGAGACCCCGGCCGAAGCCAAATGCCAGAGAGCAAGCCAGGCGACGGTGACGACAACGGCTGCCGAGCACTTGGAAAGTTCCTATCTATTGTTAGACGGAAGTAGCGCACTCAACTGCTTTGTTATTGCTGTGTATCACTACTGTCCCGTACCCCCGCGCAAGGTGCGCATGGAACTGTAGCATCGATGCGACCCGAGCCGTGCGCCCAAAGAGAATCTCACGCAGCGAGGCAGGTCATTCCTTTCTACGGACGGAGTACACTGCTGACTAACTAGCGATGCAGCCAATCTACAACTACTCTTCCTCCTCCTGGCCATCAAAAGCGCCGTCCGCGGGGGCCTTTGGAAAGAGTGGAGCCAGGTAGCGGTCGAAGCAAGTCCGTCAGTACATCGGAATGGCCTAATGCAGATGTCCGCGAAGTCGAATCCGAAAATAACTCACAGCGATTTCCTTGTTGCCAAGCTCAACGGCGAGGCCCTCGCGCGGGTAGGTGCGAGGAAGAGCGCGCCTCTCGGGCTTGGAGAGATAGATGCCGTATGCGAAGAGACTCATGCAGCCAGCGGCGGTGAGGAACTGGAAGAAGGCCTTGTTGGCAGGCATCTTGTGCACGTCCGGGGCCCATACGGAGAGGGCATCATCTTGTTCGTGAAGCTGATAGAAATAAGCGGGCAAACGATTGAGGGAGAATGAGAGGGAAAGGGAGGAAGCGGGCGGGTCAGCGGAGGGCTAAAAGGAGGGAAACGGTGGGTGCGCGGACGGGTGGACAGGTAATCGGGGAGGAGCCGTATCGAGAAAAGATGGGATCGCAGGGGGCCAAAGTCTCCTGATCAGGCCAGTTCCATCCATAGATCCTTCTCGTCACTCTCTGTGATGCTATCTCCACCCAGCGTCCCCCGGCCTTGACTTCGCGCCTTAGTCACTCGTGCACGGCTCGCAGGTGTCGCTTCTCCAACCACAGCTCTCCTACCAAAGAAGAAACAAAAGAATAGACGCTAAAGTGTACGCACTGTCTCTCCATAGTTCCTCTTGTCCTGTTGGTCCCACCATCGCTTGCTGTCGGGCCTCTTTTGGGTCGACACGTGCGGCAAGTCTGGGTAGTCGCCAAGTTGGGGATCCTTCTCTTTGCTAGCGAAAGCAGAGGAGGAAAGAAGGCGAGAGGAAGATGGAGAGGTGGAGGTGACGGCCGCTGTCGCCGTGCGCGCGAGGGCGGCGCGGAGAGGGGCAGTCGTGGTGCGGAGGGCTGCCATTTGGGGGGATGCTGGTGATGATATCCTGAGCGTCGAGGTTGTCGGCGGGTGGTGGAAGATCGCGGGTCGGCGGGAGTGCCGCAGTCGGCGTGGGCGTGTATACTAACTATCAGCACGTGCGACACAAAGTCGGTATCCGTATACTTGAGGTGCGCACTCCTTTACCTGGCGAGGGCTCGCGGCGAGGGCCGGGAACGGCACTCGAAGAGAAATCTGACCACGTAGCTACTATCGTCTCACCACTGAGAGAGGAGAGAGTAACGAGCAGCTTCCAGAAGATCTGGGTGTGACTGCAAATGATTCACCCACCGCCTCTATCTCCGGCCTCCTCTCCTCGGCGCTTGGAGTAGACGGACGTCGATCGGTGGCCAACTGTGGCTCGTAACGGTAAGTCTGGAGGACGGTCGGCCCATTGCCCTGACCGTCGGCCTGACCGGAGAGCTCCTGCGTCTCGAGTAAAGACATTTCCGACGCCCAAGGCAAGCAGGCAGGCAGTTTTTGGGATTTCCGACGGACGCTCCTGAAAAGGGCCGTCCAGCGACGTTCGGCTCTAATCGGTCTTGGAATAAATGGATCATCCGGATTGCGGCCGCGACGATAAGAGCGTTGCCTCTCGACCCCGCCATAAGGTCATCCTTTCCCCCCTTTCCCCATTCCTTCACAACGACTTGGGAAAGTCGTCTATTCGTTGCGCAGCAAACTACTCCCTGTTGACGCCATGGCTGAGAAGCAGCCTCTTCTCGACGAGCCCGTCACGACGGCGTCCCGTCCCGCTCCGCGGCATACCAGCTCGCCCTTCCTCACCGTCCTCAAGTACGCCCTCGTCGTCTATCTTGGCTACTCACTTAACTCCCTTTTCGGGCCACATCATCGTGGTCGGCATGGCGGTCACCACCACCTCTCTCACCATCAGGGCCCACCCCGCTTCCCTCGCGTGGTCACTCCGCCGGTAGTTTTCGACCCCAAAGACTCCGTGCCCTCTTGTCCAGCCCAGCCTAAGGCGATCGCAGCCAAAGTCGAGTGGGACCCGGCCACCGTCAAGGGCTACAGAGAAGAGAGTGCCAAGCGCTTGTCGGACCTCGTGCGCGTGCCTTCCGTGTCGTATGACGATCTCGACTTTGAGCTCAAAGACCCGAGGTGGAAGACTTTCGACGACCTCCTTCCGCTCATTGAGAAGACCTTCCCTCTGATGTGAGTCATGCCAGCCCTGTTACAATAGCAGCTCCGAAAAATCCTCTAGGCATGCCCTCATCCACTTTTTTGGTTTGGCTGTGATCGCTCGATAGTCACAAGCACGCCCCACCAGAGCGCGTCAATACCTATGGTCTCCTGTACACCTGGAAGGGCCGCAACCCTTCTCTCAAGCCCATCGTCCTCATGGCCCACCAGGATGTGGTGCCCGTAGAGGCTGAGACGATCGACCAGTGGACCCACCCGCCCTTCTCTGGTTACTTCGACGGTCAGAACGTCTGGGGACGGGGATCGTCAGATGATAAGAGCATGCTCCTCGCTCTGTTGGAAAGTGTCGAGCAGCTCATGAAGGGGGGTTGGGAGCCTGAAAGGACGGTGATACTAAGCTTCGGGTTTGACGAGGAGGTTTCCGGTCCGAGGGTGAGTCTATCGCCTTTATTGACGGACTTTTGCGCCATCTATGCGCTGCTGTGCTCGGACCCTTGACGATATTACTTCTCTGTCCTTTGTAACTCTTCCTACGTCGTTTATAGGGCGCAAAGTACCTCGCCGCCCATCTTCTCGAAAGGTACGGCAAGGACAGCATCGAGTTCATTGTCGACGAGGGCGGCATGGGCATTGGCGAGGTGCACGGCTTCGAAGTCGCGTTGCCTGGCGTGGGGGAGAAGGGCTACACTGACGGTGAGGGACCATTCATATTCCAGAGCAGATATGATGGCTGACACAGGCGAGCCCCGTTTCTGTTTGCGCTACCCAGTCCTCCTTAGCGTCAACGTTATCGGCGGCCACTCCTCCGTTCCTCCGGACCATACTGGCATCGGCATTCTCGGCAAATTGCTCGCGGAGCTTGAGCTCTATCCCCATCCGACGATCATCTCCAGCGCCAACCCGTGGATTACCTCACTAATGTGCGCGGCTGACCACTCTCCCGATCTGCCTAAGGAGCTCAAAGCCTTGCTCAAGGACCCTAAGAGATGGGGCCAGGTCGGAGAGATCCTCCGTACTCAGGGAGGAATAGAGCAGTACCTTGTCCAGACTTCCCAGGCCATCGACTTGATCCACGGTGGCGCTAAGGTGAACGCCCTTCCTGAGAGCTCGAGCGCTGTCGTGAACCACCGCATCGCCGTCGAGCAGTCTGTCACAGAGGTGCGCCGACGCGTGGCTGACGTTTTGAAGCCGGTCGCTGAGGCCGCCGGTCTCAAGCTCAAGTTGGCCTTTGACGACGAGTTCGGTCCCTACGATGAGGAAGATGCGATGGATGGAACGGACGCGAATGGCACCGTGGTTTTGAACTCGTTCGGATCGGCCCTGGAGCCTGCTCCCGTCAGTCCCACTGATAGCCCGCAGTGGGAGACCCTCGCTGCTACCATTCGGCACCGTGAGCTTACCCATCTCCTTCTAACCGGTAATTGACTTTGGGTCTTTGGATAGTTCGGTCAACTGAACACGCATTCCTTTTATGACATCCGTCCCGCTCGCAAACCATACCTCCCATATGATCAGTCTACCCTACGAAGTCCGGAAAAAAGGACCGCATCGTCGCACCCGCCATCATGACCGGCAACACGGACACGAGGTGGTACTGGGACTTGACCAGGCACATCTGTGAGTCTGGTGGGCTCCATTTTCGCCGCTCCCAAGCTGCTAACAATCGACTTGAGTTGAATGGATGTCTGACGATCATATCTTTGACTAACCGCTCCTCATTCTTGCACCCTCATACCTGGCTTACGTGTGTAATTACCGCAGACCGTTTTTCTCCAATGATGGTGAACAGAAGTGATGGCCTCGGCAAGATACACACAGTCGACGAGCACACGGTGAGTGGCCCGCGCCTTTCGCACTGATTCTACTCCGGCGCCGTCCGGTCGCCCACATACAACCCGAACTAATAATGTCCTCTCTTTCTGTTCCTCTCTTTCTGTCTTTATATCCCGTGGATGAACAGGACATCGATGACCACCTCAGGCAGACTCGCTTCTTCCACGCCCTCATTCAGAACGCCGACGCGCTGAGGGCCTGAGATCCTTGATATCTTCATAAGCTCGTCTATATAGCGGCGACGTACAAGGAAGGAAGGAGGGAGATGATAGGAAGGAATGGAAGGCGAGGCGAGGCAACGAGCGATGTCATGTTAAATG
The DNA here is from genome assembly GCA_029717555.1 of Peribolospora baueri. Classification (NCBI taxonomy): domain Eukaryota; kingdom Fungi; phylum Basidiomycota; class Peribolosporomycetes; order Peribolosporales; family Peribolosporaceae; genus Peribolospora; species Peribolospora baueri. Next base: position 137,983 of record JAMDHS010000019.1, read on the forward strand.
CTTTTGGTCCGTAGTGATTTACGTTCGTTCAAATCAGAAATGTTGTCGCTTACTATAGTCCTATGTAGGAATGACAAGGTGGCCCGTGCACGGCGGCGGGTCATCGTCCGTCGGCCCGGGCCCATGAGCCGGGATCTAAGCGTGTGTGGCGCCGTGTCTCTTTCACTCCAGCCGACATCCCGACGCTCTCTTTCTGGACGAACACGACTTCGGCTCTCCCCTGATTCCAGGCTTTCCCTTGATTCCACTCCTACTTACGGCCTGTCTCCGTCCACTATGCCTCTTCGTCCCTACCATGGCCCGTACGCGGTAGGCACGGCAGAGCTGGAGATCCTCGTTCGCGAACCGCGCACGTTCGGCGAAGACTTTCGCACGCTCTCCGACGGCGCGTTCGCTTTCCGACTCGAGACGGTGCTCATGACCGTCTTTTATCCCGCAGACATGGACGATGAGAGGAAGAGGGGCAGGAGAGAGAGACACGCCGATTGGCTGACTAGGTGAGATGCGGTGTGTCGCAGACGAGCAGGTCGGCTGGGGGTGGGCTCTAGGTGAGGTGGCAGTTTTGCCCTTCCCCCAGGATCGCACTCCTTAGATGTAAATGGACTACTATCTGCGAGGCTAGAGATGTACATTTGGGAAGAATCTCGCTCCTCATGCTCCCACTCCGCGGCTTGTGTCGACAGACCCAAGACGGGCACCATTGCTGGCCTGATGAAGTACGCAGGTTTCAGTCCGTTGTTGGCCTTGCCTGTCAGCCTGCCCGCAGTCGGTATGATCTTTGCGCAGGTGAGAGAGCTTTGTCTCTTCACTTTCCCGTGTTGACGAAGCGGTCCGATGACCTTACACCTCTCATTCATTAAACCGCAAGCTGTATGCGCATGAGAATGTCCCTCTGGCCCGCTCCTCCCCTTCCACACAAGGTTCGCCTCCTTCGGAGCAGGGAGTGCCTCCAGTCACCACCTCTGAGAGCCCCCCGTCCTTTGAAAGCGCGAGGCCTTTCCCGTTGGCCATCTTCAGCCATGGTCTCGGAGGTACGAGGCACACCTACTCTCAGTTTTGCGGCGAGCTCGCGTCTAAAGGGGTCGTCGGTGAGCATGGAGTTGGAACCGTGGCTGGATGCCCGACTTGTAGTCTCCCAGCGTTTAGCTCACATCGTTACACTCCGCACCGTCTCCTACATGCATCAGTGGTTGCCGTCGAACACCGCGATGGCTCAGGGCCCTCGACACGCATCCATTTTCCGTCCGGTGGTCCCCCTCGCGATCTCCAATACGTCCGCGCCGCAGAGCTGAGCTCAGACTCGACCCCTGACCACGCCAAATCCGACTCTTACGCTTTCCGTCGAGCGCAACTGCTTCTTCGCCGGGCTGAGTTGCTTGAAGCGTTTCATGTCATGCAGCGTATCGAGGCGGGGGAAGGTGAGGCGGTTCGGAAGGCATCGATGAGGAATACGGATGGACAAGAAAACGTGAGGTGGGAAGAGTGGAAGGGACGGGTGGATACTGAGAAGGTCTTTGCTGCTGGACACAGCTACGGCGGGGCGACAGTCGTAAGTGGCATTACTAGGCGGCTCCGAGCATGGCGTCGCCGGCGTCGCTCAGTTCTTCTGCTGTCTGTCCTAATCGATCCACCAGATTGAATGTCTGCGTGATGCGAGCACGCCCTTCCTGCTGGGCCTGGCCCTCGATCCCTGGCTGGACGCCATCGACCCCGCTGTGGAAGTTGGCAGCGAGCCTTTGATCAAGCGACCGCTCTACGTGATAAATTCGGAGCAGTTCACCGTGTGGAGAGAGCATTTCGTTCGGCTCAGGAGAATCGTGGCCGAGGCGAGACGAGGGAGCGGGCGCGGCTGGCTCGTCACTTTGGGTGAGTGAGACGATGGTGCCCGTGAGTACCCAAAGGATAGGTCGCTTTTAACCCGTTGTACAAAATCCTCTTACCCAGCCGGTTCGAGGCATCCGGACTTCAGTAAGTCCTTCCTGTTCCTACTTGTCGCGTGATTAGGTTACGGGATGGTGCATGCTGAATCGCTCGTGTTCTACTTCTTGCGCGTTCGCAGGCGATTTCCCTTTCGTCTACCCACTTGTCTTCCGTTCGTCTGTCAAGCCGGACATCGCAATGTCTCTCTTTGTCAGCTCGTCCATCAAGCAACTGGTTTTGCTTCTTCGCGAGGGCATTTCCAGGTCGTCCAAAGGCAATGGCCACGGGAACGTGGATTTGACAGAAGGTGTAAAGGCGGAAACGCAGTTGCTGAACACCCTCGAAGCGCCTCTCAACTGGGAGGAAAGGGGCCAGGGCGTTGGCGCCAAGGAGTACAAGAAAGGGGAGCTAGGATATCCTGGCGTTTTGACCGTTCATCAGATAGATTAACGTCTCGCATGAGACTGACGTTTTGACCGTTCATTAGATTGATCAACGTCTCGCGAGAGACGGGGGCTTTGATAGAGGGAAGGGGGAAAGACGTAATCGGAACATAGAGCAGAGGTCATTCCATACATTCTTGGATTGCATCTATGCGGTTTGTCTAGAAGGCATCCTCGAGGTCGCAGCCAGAAAGGAATTTAAAAAAGTTCATGCTACCCAACTATAGGGCCAGATGGAACGGTAGCACGCGTCGACCTGTGATAAGAGGCGGTGGTGGCTCTTCGTGAGTACGAACTTCTAGGGGGGCGAAAGAGGAACCACTCACCCGACTAGTCAGATACCGGGGGCCGTAGCCCGCCTCCCCGATCCTCACCACTCCAGCAATCCACACAGCGGCCATTGAGACGGCAGCAGCGGATTTGGCGATTCTGGCAGTCCTTGGTCCAGTATTCCGCACTGTTGCGCCGGGGCCCCGAAGCAACTTTGCGCTCCCCATCACGGCATGCCATGCAAAACTGCCGCACAGCATCGTAAAGAGGCCATAGGTCAGGACAGGATAGCGGTGTAGTCCATGGGCAACGAAAGAGTAGTCAAGCTCTGACGGGGAGAGCTCAGAGTAGGGAGAGGCGACGGAGGAAGGTATGATGCGGTGGAGGAGGGCGTGGATTGACACGGCTGGGATGAGCAGCCAACCAGTGATGCCATGCAAGCTAGGCAGGCGACCAGAAAAGAGGCGGCGTACGACTCGGGAGAACACCGGTTCGCTTTCTGACATTGTCCCCTCTGCTTTCTGGGGCAAAGACGAGGGGAAAACATCCGACGATGCCTGTTTGCTTGAATCAGGAGAGGCGGGTCCAGGCTCAGAAGGTCGAGTAAGGATGAGGAGGCGTCTGGCGGTCGAGGCCAGGATGTGAGCCGTCAAAGCCCCCCAGACAATGACTGGCTCGGAGAGCGGGTTCTGGTACCACACTCGTCCGAGGACCTGCGGAGCCAACACCATCGACACCAGCATAAAGCATAACGATCGTCCAGTCAGCTCACGACATAGTAGTGCCTCGCACACTCCAATAGCTCCAACTGGAGAGAAACGATAATTTTCAAGTCAGTCGCGACGCTCTCACCATCGCCTTGTTTGCCAGATCCTGCCCTCCGGCGGCGGCCAAAACCGGTGCGGCGAGGTGAACAACAGTGAAGGCACTGAACGCGATGGCGGAGCTGTTCTGGACACGTGCGCACGCATCGATCGTCTTTCTGCGCCAGTCGGTGGGAAGACTGAGTGACATTCTGCTGGTGGGGGGATCTCGTGATGGAGGTGTTCGATATGCGAAGGAGAGGTGTCTTCTACGAGCAAGTTTGAGATCGGCGTAACGAGAGAGGAAGGCGAACGCGCGCCACTCGGTGTGGATCTTAATCGGGGCCGGACAAGACGCCGAAACGCACAGCATGACCAACGTGATGGACGAACTCCGCAAGTGAAGAAGGACAGACAAGTCAAACTGGACATGTGGCCCGCACCGGCCAATACAGAGAAGGAAGCAGCGTTTGTCATAGCAGCTAGGGGATTGCTACAGGAAAGAGTCCCCGCGTACCGAATTTCCAGCATTCACTCGATGTGCATTTATTTACTGATTGTGAGGCGATGTTCTTGCTGCGGCGGGCGAATGGTTGCACGTGAGAACAGGAGAAAGGTGCTGACTAAGCGAAAGGTCCGGTGGTCCGCGAAGGTTCCTTCGAGCGTCGCTTGCGATATACCCATACGCGACGTAGGCAACGATGCTCGCCAGTCTCGGACGGCGTCCGCCACCGCCCTTTGATCTCCCTTTAACCGTACAGCGACGGGCCTTCTTCCTATCTTCTCGCTCTCTCGATCAACATCGCAAACCGGCTCCCTCCCCGTCCTCCTCCTCCGGCCGCCACCATGCCCACCACCACCTACCAGACCCCGTCATCGACTACCGCTCGATAGCAGAGGACATACCTCGACGTGCACACAATGCATCTATACGAAGGGCTCCCATACGCTCCGAAGAGGTAGCCGAGATTGGAGAGCTTTGGAGAAGGAAAAGGGATGTTGAGAAGGGGTTCGCAGAGCTTCACCGGAAGCAAGGGAAGGTTTCTGAGATGCTCAAAAGGGCCGGTAGCGGTGGGAAGAGCGGCGGGCAGATGAGATCGATCTTGGATGGGCCGATGAGTGTTGAGGCGGCGAAGGAAGAGGCGAGGAAGCTGAAAGACGAAAGCAGAGAGCTCAAGGTCGAGTTGGATGAGTTGGAGGGGAGGATGAGAGCGTTGGCTTCAAGGTTACCCAACGATACTCATCCGGACGTGCCGGTGGGCGGCGAGGAAAAGGCAAGGGTTGTCCAGGTTGTTGATCCTCATCGTCGACTGGACGCAAGCTCGTCACTGTCACCATCATCGACATCCGGCGTGCCTGAAATTGCGTACAACCTGTCAGGGTCTGAAGATGCCCGGCTCGACCACCTCTCCGTCGCCTCCCAGCTCTGTCATCCTTCTTTTCCCTTCAACCCCATTGACATGGATGCAGGAACCACCGTCACTGGCCCCTCCTGGCCCTTCCTCGTCGGCCCCTTAGCCTCTCTCGAATTCGCCCTCGCCCAATACGCACTTCACGTCGCCGTCTCGCATGGGTTTGTGCCCGTCGTGCCGCCAGATGTTGTCCGGTTTGATGTTGCACAGAGGTGCGGTTTTGCGCCGAGAGAGGCCGATGCAAACCAGACGTATTTTGTGGCCGCTGGTGGTGGAGAGCGAGGAGGAGCCACCTTGGAACGAGGAGGAGAAAGAGGACTTTGTCTGGCGGGGACGGCGGAGATCCCCCTTGCTGGCCTCTTTGCCAACCGCATCTTCACGTCCTCTACCTCATCTTCCTCCTCCGCCTTCTCTCTTTCTTCCGGGAAGCCCATCAAGGTGGTCGCGCTGGGCCGCGCATTTCGAGCCGAGGCAGGTGCTCGAGGAGCCGACACCCGCGGTCTGTATCGGGTGCACCAATTCTCCAAGGTGGAGCTCTTCGCAGTGACTAGGCAGGAGGAGAGCAATGGTGTGTTGGAGGAGTTGAGGAAAGTGCAGAGTGAAGTCTTCGAGGGACTCGGATTGACTTTCCGGTGAGCAAAGACAGATAAAAGGTGGTAATGAGAAGCGATGGCTACGCATGACAAGGCCGGGATAGTTCGATATCCCTGAACGCTTCCTTTCTTTGTCTCATTACCCTGACTCTCTTGCTCCTTCTGTTCACACGCCTTTTCTCTACCGTCTCCTCGTCCTTCCTTCGACCATGACCGACCGCTTCAGGGTCCTCGACATGCCCACCGAAGAACTAGGCGCCTCGGCATATCGAAAATACGACATCGAAGCCTGGATGCCTGGTCGAGGCAAATGGGGCGAGGTGGGTGTATCATCTTAGCTTGCTCAACAGTTTCCCCAACCAAGGTCCTATCTTGCGGGTTTTCCCCTCTCTCGTTTTTCTCCCTCGCGCCTTCTGGTTGTGAACATGGGCTCGAACTGATCTGTGGTCGCATGAACCTTCTTTTTCTATCTCTCTTTCCCCCTTCCGGCCTGTGATCTGTGGAATTGGCCGCCAACTTATCCATCTCCCCGCCTTACCGTTTCTCTCGGTCACTTGACTTGCCCTTGTGCAGATCTCGTCCGCATCCAATTGCACCGATTACCAATCTCGTCGTCTCTCCATCCGATATCGTACCCATTCTCCATGCTCCGCCTCTTCCGCCACTTCCGGCACTGCATCCTCAACCCTTTCCCCCGAAAGCTCACCGGCCCGTTCCAGCTCGGCCCTCCTCTATGCCCACACCCTAAATGGAACAGCAGCCGCCATCCCACGTCTAATCGTCGCCTTGCTCGAGAATGGTGCGGAATTGGACGAACGGGGCATATTGAGGCACTTGAGGTTACCGAGTGTTTTGAGGCGGTGGTGGATCGGTGCTGGAGTGGGGGACGAGGGTGGGAGGATAGTTTGGGAGGAATAGAAGGGTCCTTGAAGGGAAGAAGAGTTGAGCCGACATTAGAGGCGAGGCGAAGACGCGTGTAGCGTGGCAGAGGGAATCGGGCCCCATCGTCCGAGGCGCTGAGGATCTTTCCGGCCTAACGACCCACGAAGGGCTGAGAGGAATGAGAAGTGCAGTCGTGACAGACGTACGCTCGAAACGTGGGAAGACGCGAACGAAAAGCAACCCTGTTGACCGCGCCTTGCGGCTACCCTCCTGATCTGTCTCCAGCTTCAGCTCCAGTCAGGCAGAAGAGCTGAAAACGTACCATGGCGATCGGCAATCATCTGCGCTTAACTCAGGCCAGTCCTGTCCAATCGCAACGAACACGGTGATCGAGGGTACCAAGATGACAATGAACTGGTGGACAGTGTCGCTAGAATACATGCACTTAGGGTTGTGGTGAGACAATCAATGGATGGACGAGGGGACACATATGGATGTGCAAGCTCGTGGGCAAGACGCTGGATTGCGAGCGGTCGACTCACGCCTTGAAAACGCGTGACGAAAAGAGAGTTGCCGTCAATGCTCAATCCTGCATAAATCAGGCGAATGCCAGAGCCAAAGTTTTCCGACATACGCACCAGGTAGTTGTAAACGCTCTTCGCCTCTGCGCGCTCGAGATACTCGCGGTCAATCAGGCTCTCGATCCTTTTCTTGATCAATGGCGGGTGCGGCTGGAATCTGCTGGCGAGCTGGTGCGTTACCTCGTTGACAAGCTCGTTGTGCGACATTGTCTTTCGGTCCTTCATAACGCGCACGATACAAGCCTGAGAGACACGATATGACAGAAGGAAAGGTAAAAAAAAAATAACCACCAAATCAGCAAATCTGCGTGTAGACCAATAAGGTGACTACGGAGAGTGAGAGAGAAGGCAGCGTACCTCGATTTGGTTCTTTCTCGCCTCTTCAATCTTCTCCTCCGTCTCCTTTCTCTCGTCCGCATTCTCTACCCTAGCCGCTACAGTGGCTATCTTGATGCGTGTCATGGGCGCAGAAAAGTTTTCATTGAAGGCAAACCGGTCGTTCGGGTTGATGTCCCGCCCCTTCGGCGTCTTGGTGAGGATCTTGTACTTCGCGCACGCGAGCGACTGCAGGGTTCGCTGCAGCTCTCCATCGGGAATGTCCGTCACTCGTTTGATGTCCTGATTGAGGGAACATGCACAATAAATATCGTACCATAAAGGGCGAGTCGCATTGATGTCGTTATTCGCTCACCTCATATGACAAACTCTCTCCTTCTGCCACGTCATTAAACAGTAGAAGAATGACCAGCGCATATGTCGATACGTTTAACTCGTGCCTTCGGCCCTTGAATGTGGCCTTGACGTCCGCGTTGCCGTGGTTGGGATGCCAAGTGAGCCGGCGGCCGGAGTGCCGGCTGAAGTAGAAGCGCTCGAACGACTTGCACGCATCCACCATCTCCGGCGCAAGGGTGCATGGGACGGCCGTCAAGTGCATTGGCCAGAACGTCGAAGTGAGCACTGACACGGACAAATCGATGGCCGGTTTCTGTGATGCCAAAAGAGACCGTGGTACACATCCCAATAGATCAGATTTAGTCCATGATTCCCAAGACGTATTCTCAAGCTCACTGACCTCGCTTCGATCCAAGCACTCTTTCCAAGCACTCATCGTATCGGCGCTAATTTTCATATCATTCAACATGCCCTGGAGCTTGGTGATATACCCGTGGCCGCACTCGACCTTGAGCTTGGCCATCATGCCACGCTCGGCGTCGTCGCTGACGCTCCTTCCTTGGATGAGGCGGCGAGCGAGGTGGTTCTTGTAATAACGCTCGAATGCGTCCTTCTCGGTAAGATACCTGAACAGAGTGATGGTCTTGTCGAGGACGACGTCGACTTCCTCCTCGGTTTTCTGCTCGGATCAAGTGAGCGAAAGGCGTGTAAGCGTGAGTTGTAGCTTAAAGAGACTGGAACCTCTGTTGCAAGTCACTAACCCCTTTGAGGCCCTTTTTGAGGTTCTCGTCGATGAACAGGGAGATAAACTCCGGCGCTCGTTGGTTCTGGTTAATGAAGGATTCGAACGCCTTTTGACGGCGGATTTTGTACACCATAAGTGGAACGTCAGCGGGAACCCAGTTGAGAAGCACCGGAGCAGACTCTACTCACCTCATTGATGGCAGTCTGACAGCCGCGGTCGCCGCCCCACGCCTTGACGAGGATGCCGTCGAACTTGTCCTTAAAATCCAAGACGTCCTGCACCCATCGCAACGCCATAGCAGCTGCTCCCGTCACGGTCGGCCCACTAGCGCCAGGGCGCTCCTTGGTTTTACCTTTGCTCTTCGCATCCGTCACTCCCGCTTCGTCATCCGGTCCTGCAGCGGCTGTTGGCATATGGGATGAGGGTGCATCTTGGCCTGCTCCTACCGCATCCGTTGCGGCCTCTGCAGCACTCGCCGCCCTTTGCGCGGCGACAGTCGGACCTCCGGTAGTGCCGAGGAGAGCTTGCTCATTGATCTGCTTCCCCTTCGTAAAAATATACTCCTTCACACCCTTCTTCATCGTGTCCAGACCGCCCACTACTCGACCGAAGAGGCGATGCATGCGCGCGAGATCTACAAGTCTCTCTGCGTCTAGCATGTTGACGAGCCCGCCAGCCGGCGACTGGACGATGGCATCCAGGTGAGTAGTAAGTAGGTGACACTCGAGGAGTTCGCGAAGAGATTTCTCCGTAAGCTCCGGGGAGAGGAAAACCTGCGCCCGCTCGGCTTCGTCGGCAAGACGCCGCTCGACGTGAGAAAGATATGCAGGCATGTCCGATGTGTCCATCATCCGAGCCGCCTCCGCCTTATAGTATTCTGCAGAGGTGGCAAGGAAAGAAGGTTCAAAGTCGGTCTTGTAGACAGACTTTTGAGTGCGACCGTCCGTGAGAGTCAATAGCATTTCGATATTAGATTTGAGCACGGAACGGTTGATCACGGAACCAGAGCGTTCGATTTGGACTTGGGCCAAGAGAGCGACAAGGAGGTATTGGTGAATGGGGTGTTTCGGAGAGCGGACCACGATGTCCCTGAAGATTTCAAGGCCGAGGTCCCAAATCAGGGGCACTCTGGCGGACGAGACGTAGACACGGTCCTGAGCCGATAACAGAATATATGTCCGTTAATTCAAGTCGCTGAGGCCAAAATTCCAACCGTCTCAAAGCAGATAGTGTCAGCCGGGCTTCTCACCACGTATTTCAGAACATCCTTGAGCTTGCTCATACAAGTGCAGTGATCGTCCCAAGCGTCCTTGATCGCCTTAAGCAATCTTTCTCCAGCTTGTGCCTTTGCCACCGCATCAGTGGAATCGGAGGCTCCTAGTCCGGCCAATGCTTGTCCAGGAGCCACCACCCCGTCTGCTTCATTTGTCTCTCCGTCGCCTGTCAGATCCATGGTTGCTGAAGAGGTGGAGGCCTTCTTTTTCGTCGAACTCGTGTATGCGGTCGCCGAGGGGAGAAGAATGACGGAGTTGGCAGCCGGCGCTGCGCCTCCGGGAGGGAAGGCGGAGACGATGTCTTGAGTGCAAACCTTGGCTAGGTGAGATGTTACCAGTTGCTGCACTCCTTGATAGAGTGTGTCACCGTGCTTGTGCTGATAACATGGACGAAAGGTAAATTTGTCAGTGCTATCGCCATCTTTGCCCCGAGTCCCACGCAAAGCGGCCAATTAGACTCGTACTCGGTGTTCCGCCTTGTACGCACCAAGACGAGGTTGTACGCATAGCGATAGTGCTCCTCATAGCTGAGCTTGGAGATGTTGTGATTTTGAATCTCGGATATAGCCTTTGCCAATCGCTGCCACATCTCTTCGACCGGCATGTCCAGACCGGGCTGGGGGTTAGAAGGGCAGGCAAAGGCGAGGGCGGTACCCAGCGTCGCCAGAAACCATGAATAGGTGTCGGCTCAGTCGATCCATGCTTCGGATAATAACCAGGGTAATGTCTCACCCTTTTCGGTGCCTTGAGCTTCACTCCTCCCCTCATCCTCCGCTGACTGCCCATGCCCATAGCCATGTCGTCCGCTCCAATCGAGTTTCTCCTAGGCTGCGTGCCTGGCCGGCGAGAGGTGGCGATCGGATGGGTGATCGAAAAGAGGCTGATACCCTAGCAGCGATCGTAGCGCTGTGGGACGTTGAGGGGGTGTATGATCAGGAAGAAGGAAGAGGGTGGGTAGGTGGTGGTGGTGGTTGGAGGACAAGGCGAGCGGTGCGACACGGAAGCGCCAAAATCGATCTCGTGCACCTCAAGACGCGTGCGGTGGTTGGCAGACAAATACGAAGACCACTGCCATCACCAGACACAACCTCAGCCTGCTCGGGACGCTTTCCTTCTTTCTTCTCATCTTCCTTGGATATTAATGAGACATGGTTGAAGGATGGACTCTTGGACGGGCTTTTTTTGAACCATAAACCTTCCAATCGGTGAGTTTCATCGCGCGTACCGTTCTCGGTCCTCATCGCGTGTTGACAACAGCCAGCCCGATCTTCCTGCGATCCTCTCTTCGCAGGTGGCCTTTCCAATTCTCATATTCAGGCCACGCCATTTTTCGCTTTCCCTTCCAGTTGCCATGCCAGCTTTCGTTCCACCACCACTTTTCCGATCTCCTCTTCCTTCCACCTCACAGTCCATGGATGCGCCAACTGCGGCTTCGCATTCAACCGCTTGGGCTCAGCGCCGTGCCAAGGTCAATGGTCTGCTCGCATCAGAAGTAGTCCGGACTCTGCTCAGCGATGTTGCCGCGAAGCACCCAACGTGGAATGGCAAGGCGCGTCCGGTTGTGGATCGAGACGGCGACGGGTTGCAGACTGCGCCGATCGATTCCAAGGCTGATCTGGCCCTGGAGGTGCTTTGGGCTTGGAAGCGGGCGAAGGTCGGAGGAGGAAAAAAGGATCGCCGAGTTGGTTCAGCACTGACAGAGCTCTATGGGCCGGCCTTGAAGGAGCTCGGCTCGCTGTCCGCTCTCCTTCCCTCTGATGCGGACTTCGAGCGGATCGACACCTTCTCGGATGAGAATCAGGCAACCGTTGAAGCTGTGAGATCCAAGCTTGATGGAAAGCTTTATGTGCGCAAGACCATGAAGAAGGGATTGATGAGGCGGTATAGAGGGGTGAGCATACCCACGTTCGACTTGTCCGTCACAATGGGGTATGCTCGCTGACTGGATCTTTCCTTGAAGCAACATTCTCCACTACACGAACTGCACTTTCTCCTCCCAGCTTCCTCTCAAGTCTACCATACCGCGCCACGACTCTTTGCAGCCTGGCCATCTCCAACAGCTTTGCACCTTCTCATCGAATTTTGTCCGGGCGGTGACCTAGAACATCTTTTGGCCGAAGCTGCCGAAGCGCGGGCCTTGACCGCCCAGGCCTCCGGCATACAACTGGAGCAAGTACCAGGGGGATTGGATATTGACTGGGCGAGGAATTACATGCGCGATGCAGTTGGAGCTATTGCTTGGTGCCATGATCGTGGCTGCGCGCATCGGTGAGTCATAGGCAGCATGTGTTGTTCTCAGACCTCTGCCTGAACGGAATCACCTGACACACTGTTTTACACACATACAGTGACATCAAACCCGCCAACTTCCTCATCTCGTCCAACGGGCACTTGAAGCTCTGCGACTTCAGCACGTCCGCCCCATTTGCTGTCTTCCCCACTAAGAAAGGAGTATTCTTTAACGCCGTGCCACTGGCTGCGGCTGCTGCGAGCCCGAATGGCTATGGTTCCGACGACAGGTCGCGACGCCGAGTATACGACTACTTCTGTCGGCAGATTATCGGCACTGTCGACTATGTGGCTCCGGAGGTGCTGGAGGCGCAAGAGGAGAGGCTCGTGGGCAGCGAGGGCAGCAATTTCAGCTCGGTCGAGCTGTCCAATTCAGAGTCAGTTCTGTCGATGGGTTCCATGGCCCAGAAGGTAGGAGCAGACGGAGCTACTCCGAAGAGACGAAAACCATTTTTGTTGGATCAACTGGACGACTTCTCTTTCAGCTATGTGCATGCATCTGCGTCCCGAGGACGGCAATCCCAGTTGGTGAACGGAGCAACGGAGCCAAAGCCAGGACCCTACGGACCAGAGGTGGACTGGTGGTCTCTGGGTGCAATGTTTTACGAAATGTTGTACGGCAAGCCTCCCTTTTTCGCGGATAGTGTTTCAGAAACCTATCAGCAGATTCGCACGTTTGAGGTGAGTGTTCGTTATATATCGTTCGGCAGACAGCGGTGTTAAAAATGTTTTACGTTACGTGTGGCAACAGACATCACTTACTTTGGACCAAACTCGGCAAGATGTTCCTCTAGACGCTCGTGCGCTCATCCGAAGGTGCGTGTGGCTTTAATCGTACGACACATCTCGGGTAGGCTCGCTGACCGACCATGTGGACGACGTCCCAGTTTGCTCTCTGGTCCGGACGCTCGACTGGGATCTCGAAGCTCAAGCGACGTGCAGAGGCATCAATTCTTCAAGACGGTGGCATGGGATCGGTACTGGGAGGGTGAGCAGATTTTGCTCCACCTTTCCGAAGGCACCTTGTCAATAATGCTTACATCCTTCTCTTTTTCCATGCAACAGAGCCTGCACCGTTTATCCCGCATCTGTTGCCCTCAATAACCGAACCTCACCTGCCGTTTTCAATGAATCAGTCTTATACCTCTCGCCACGTCGCGAACAACCGCACCAAGACTCTCGCTGTCGACAATGATGTGACATCGTCACCCTTGCACTTCTCTGCCATGTTCCCTGACGCTTTCGGGAGGACCACGCCCGTTTCCGGAGAAGGCGTCTCCAGCATGGAACACTCTCGACAAGATCAGAGGAGCACTGAACGTTCTGCAGTTGCCGATCCGGTCGCGAGTCTCGATCTAGATTGCGAATGGGCAGGATTCATGCATATACCACCCCCAACGGCATTCGACCCGGCCGTCGCCAGAGCTGAGTTTGAGGCTACCAGTGCGGCGCAAAAGAGAGACCAACCGAGCATCATTCTCGAAGAAGCTACCGAGCATCAGGGCAAAAAGGCCGCCAAATCCAACGCCAACGGTTCAATACCATTGCATCTCCCTGGCACATCAAGCCCAGCTGGGGCGGGTGCCGAGTCATTTACCGTGTTGCACAGGTCCGTCCGTTTCGAATCCGGCGTCATATCCTCTTCTCCCGCCGCTGGATCGACACCTTGGAGAGGCAACCCTGTAGCAAGTGCGCCGGCAGCCAACACCCCTGCGCGGGGAGAAGCAGCTGTGGCCTTTTCGTCTCCCTTCAATCCCGGGGCTGCCGGTGCGGCAGCGAGCACGCCTTTCCCGCCCGGTCGGGTGCACGGGAAAGGGGCAGGTGCTGCGGAACGTCCATTCGAAACCCCTAGGCGCGTGCCGACGTTGCCGATGATGGTCAACTCTGCCGCAGCGCAACGCTTTGGACTGACTCCCGGCCCTCTGGGCAGCTTGATGCGGACCCCTGCTCCAGGCATTCGAATTGCCTCCTCGCCCTTGCCCTACCTGCGCGCAGGCTCACATTCCGCTGAGGGAAAATCTGGTGGTAGCAGCGCGAGACGAGGAATGAACGAGAACCAGGCTTGGTTAGAGATGCAGCAGGCGATTTTGCAGAGCGCGAGGAAGCGTCGTGAGGAGCTGGTTGTCAGTCGGGTAAAGGAGGCGGACATCAGACGCGGGGAGTTGGATAGGAACGAGGTTGAGGAGGAGAAGGAGCGGAAAGGGAGGACGGACGCGACCGATGTTCAGCAGATCGCGATCATGGAGCCGGAAAAGAAGAAGGTCTCCAGGGCGCAGCGAAGGGAGGAACTCGAAGCGGCGACGCACCGCACAGGCAGTCCGCCCAGCCGGCCATCCAGTCGACCTTCGAGCGTGGATCTCTCCACAGCGCCCACGCTTATTCGTCACGTCCGTGATGCAGCGCAGCGAAGGGAAGAATCTGCTGCAGCGATACGTCGCATCGCTAGTCCGCCGAGCCGAGGAAGTCAACCCCCGAGTGTTGACATGGCCGCTACTACCCCTTCCTCCGCTCGTCACTTCGACGCATCAGCACAGCGAAGGGAACAGCTTGGAGCTGCGGCGCATCACGGGGTCCCTCCACCTAGCCTGCCTTCGAGCGGACCTTCGAGTGTGGCCTTGTCCTCGGGACCTCTGCCGTTCCGTCCTCGTCATAGTCACGCCCTTGATGACACCTCATGGAAAGAGGACGATCCCGTGGACTTGGAGGATATGATCCGCCGACACCAAAAGCTGAACGCCGACATCGAGGGCATCAGTCGTCGACTGAGGCATTTGCGCGGACGTTTGCAGGCTTGAACGGCATTGTATCATTGAAGGTAGCGAATGGGAATATCAATAACGTCACTCGGCTTTGATTCGTGCGCGCAGGGCACGACGGAAGAAGGCTGACCGGCTGACGGAGCCGCGCCGATCCTATAGTTCCTTTCGAACTCTAGTCGGTCCTCATGTTGACCCCTCTCACCGGGACTTGGGTGCGCATCGCATAAATCGGTATTACATATAACTTCATCGAGCCGTTGAGCATTGCTCGGGTACGATCATGAATGAGGTAGCAGCCGGTGCGCGGGAGAGAAGAGGCAATCGAAGAAAGAGGGCGAGGGTGGGCGGACTGGCGGGGCCGGGTCGGCTCGGTGTCATGAGCAGCCCGAGTTCGGCCGTCTTGGATCAAGATGATGCGGACGAGAAGGCGAGGCAAGCACGATGGCAAAGTACCGCTTCAAGAATGCTTGGACAGGACGTGTTCACTCGGTTCGGGTATTCATAAATATTCGTTCATGTCCGTTCTCGTCTCATACCCATGCTACGTAGCGCTAACAGTAGTGTACGTGCGCTCGCGTTTAGATGCTAGCCGTCACTTTGAGCTCCATGACCCTCCCTTCGCCATCACATGGCATTGACCTTTTCCTCAACCTCCTTCTCCATCACATCCACGGGCGCGGCAGGATTGACCGACGGCGGCTCCGACACTTCGCGCTCCTTGACCGCTTTATTCTTGTCCTGCTCTCCCTTCTTCCTCGCCTCTTCTCTTCGCCTCCTCGCCACCCCGCTCCACTCGTCCATCACTTTTCCGGCACCTGCATAGAAGGCGGTTAAGACGGCGAAGACGGCCAAATGGCCGTACCACCACAGCGATCGCCACGCTTCGAGGGAGGGCCGGACGTCGAGGAGGATGAAAGGTGCGACGGTGTAGTTCAGGGTGAGCTGAGTGAGTAGAATGGACAGGAGGTCGTACCAATGTTGGGAAAGACGGCGAGGCGCTGGATGGCTGGAGAAGGGGGAGGCGTAGGGGTAGAAGAACGGGCGGAGGTGGGAACGCAGGCGTCGGGCAGCGGTTTGCATGAAGCCGGCAAGGAGGAAGGTGACTGTGACGGGGAAAGCGCGGATGACAGACGACAATAAGTAAACCGAGACGAAGCCAGTCTGTTTAACGCACTTATGAGAAAAAAAGGAAGGAAACTCACGATAGTATCCCGGCTCAATGCCGTGCCAGAAGGCGCTGGTGAAGAAGGTGGCCATGGTGCTCTTGAACCCGGGCTTCCTTCCTTCCTTGGCGAGCCGCTTGTAGACGCAGTTGCGAAGCCAGATGTCTACCACAGAAAAGGGGCCGAAGTGAGAACACAACGCATGGGGGAACGTAGATGAACTTGCTGCCATCACACCATCGTGATCGCCGTTCATAGATCGAGATCTGAAAGTGGCGGCGAGGGGTCATACTAGCGACGAGGGCAGCCGAGAAACTCACTTGTGTTCATGTTCCAAGCATCCAAGACCTCCTTCCAGTTACGAGCAAATTCGACACCAGCGACGCTCACGTTACGGCACCGTTCCCAGCGCGTCTCGCCCGTGGAGGGGTCTACGCCGCTGTACGCGAGGCCTGAGAGAACGCAAGCGCCCTAACGGATCGGATGCAAGATGATGAGACGGACAGAGGCTCTTTAAGTGAGTAAACGTCGGCTTGCCAAGTCTCTTCGAATGCATAATGAGGGATGAACTCACGTTGCTGAGCGACCAGATTCCATAGTACTTGAACCTCGTCACGAGCCCCGCCACATTGACGAACAACAGCCTTCTAAGGAAGCCTCCAATGTTCGCCTGACTGCTAACCTCTCCCACGAGCGTATGGTAGTCATACTTGGACGAGAGAAGGGAGTAGAGCGCAATGAAGAGGATCCCGAGGCAAAGCTCCCGCATCGCCGCTTTCGTGCGGCCGCGTGGTACGTGCGGTGAGCTTCTTTCTGGCTCTTTTCCCTTTCGAGAGGAAAACAGTTCGCCGGAGATGAAACGGGAATAGGCCGCGTACGTTGATGAGGGGCCGACGAGGACGCCGGGGAAGTAGAAGCTGGGTGGATGGGGCCGGTCAGCGGTTCGGTTCAAGGTGGCTGTCTGAGGGGTAAAAATGTTTATTCACCAATATCCGAGGAACGAGAGTAAGTCAGGCATCTCTTTGATCCTGACCGCCAGTTGCTCCTGGTCAAGGTCCTGTGATCGACAAGAGATAAGAAGAGTGAGTACGATCAGGTTCATGAAAAGACTGCCACGGCCATGTCAATACGTCTCCTTTCGATCAACAACAAACCTTTTCGTCTCGTCGCCCGTCGTGTACGTTCCATGCAAATGTGGTCAAATTCATGCAGAGCACCATCTGCATAGCGGTGATTTCGATGATGTCTAGTCCGATGTTACCGAAATGACGATAGAGGTGACTGAGAATGAGGGGCGGACGGAGGGAAGAGAAGGCCGAATCGGGGCATAAGGTAAAACGATCGTCGTCGTCAAACACTTCCACACACGCCGCGACTCACTTGATCGTCAGATGCGCCATCTCTACTCCGAAAACGATCCACGGCATTTTCCTGCTCTTGACATGATAAGCGATGGCGTAGGTGACCAGGCTTGTGAGGAGGAGCTGGATAAAGCCATACTTGATGCGGAGGATGGGAACAAGGAAAAGCCAGGAGACGAGGATGTTGTAGGCGTGCTTGAGCCATGGGAGGTGGTGGGGTAGACGGGTCAAGGGCAGGGCGAGCGGGTAGGAGAGGAGGAGGCAGGTGATGAGCTGGTCGGCGGAGAAAAGAAACGCGTGCGAAGGAAGTTAATTAGGTGCGAGGTCAGCTGGACGTCTGTCTGTCTGCCTTTCCCCTGCTCTGCCGCGCTGACCGGTCGGTCGGTCGTAACGAAGCGGTCGCCGTTGCCTTGCCTTTGCCTTTCCTCCGTCACCCACGTCACTTTTACCCGCGCACGCACCTTGACATGATCGGCCGGAGCGCCGGAAAGCTCCGAGAGCTTGTGAAAGACGGCATCCATATTTCGCTTGCTTGGTTGCCCGTTGACTGAATCGATGACGGATCCTGCACTCGCTCGCAGCCCTGCCTGAGTGCGTCGAACAACGGCGGCGGCGATGGGGGGGAGGGAGGGAGGGAGGGATGGAGGTAGAGGTGGAAGGATAGGACACCTCACTCCGCTGCCTTTGCCCTCGCTCGGCTTTCTCATGTCTACGCCGCCCTAAACGCCCGATCGAAGCCCGTGAACGTGGGCTGCGGCGACTGAGAACCGCCAAAAACTGCGGTCGACCGAGGCGTCGGCGGACTTTCCAGAGTCGACCGACGATGGAACGGGAGACTGGTCGACAGAGAATCTTGCTTCCGACCTTCGACGAGTTCCATCATGGTCAAGGTACACAAGCGTGAGTGGGCGGACGTCTGGAGCAGAGAGAAGGCTTCCTTTCTTTTCCAGAAGAGTGTGTCGAGGAGGGTGCCTGAAAAGCGTATTGAAAACTGTCGTGTTTGGGCATGTGCGACGCAGGCGCGAGCAAGCGCCAATCTACGAAACAGCGCTCAAAGATCAAGAAGAAGGTGGCGGAGCACCACCGAAAGGCGAGGAGAGACGCGAAGAAGAACCCGCAGTGGAAGTCCAGTGAGTGTTCGACCATCGCTGTTGTCTTCTTTTCGTCGACGTCGCGCGGTTTTCTTCTTTTCTCTTTGTCCCAGAAGGGTTGCGTGGCGGGCGAGGCGGATCTTCTCATCGCTCCTCTGTTCCGTTTACAGAATCGAAGAAAGATCCAGGTATTCCCAACTCATTCCCCTACAAGGAGCAGCTCCTTGCAGAGGTTGCGGGCAAGCGAAGAGCGGTGCGTCTCTTTCGAGCGCGTGGCGTGGCGCCCTTACTGGCGTCCTGGCGTCTATTTGCCGCCTCGCCTGTTGCTGACACTCCTTGATCGCTGCCTTTTTATCTTTTGGCCCAACCAAAGGCGGAAGAGGAACGTACTCGTCGAAAAGATCAGCGCAAGGAGTGAGCACGGAAGCGATAGATCTGAACCACACGAGTTCCATGCGGGTCCGTCATCATGTTCCGCTCGATGATTAACGCTTTTTCTGGTCTTTGATTTCGGAAATGCAGAACGAAAAACACCGCCGAGAAAGCCTCCTCGGACGACGGCTCGGACGGAGAGGATGCTTCAGATCAGGAAGAGCCAGCGTCGGAGAGCGTCGCGTCCTCCTCTAAACAAGCTCCAACGAAGCCGAAGGCGAAAAAGGGGCGAAGATGAGGAAAGTGACGACCTAGGATGTGGAGTGCCTGGTGGAGGATGTACATTACGAGCCGTGCGCCAAGGCGCGCCGAGCGAATCCCCAGAGCCAATCGCTACGAACGGATTCCAGTATGTGGGCCCATTGACCTTCCTGCCTGCCTGCCTCGGTCGATGCGCTGCTCACCCCCTGCCGACAAAGCTTGGCATCCCGGCGGCCAAGACTTGAACGAAGGGTACGTCCACCTCTGACGGAAGCTCGACGAGATGGACGACCATATCCGCCGCGCGCTCCACGTTCATCAGCGGCTCCGCCCTGACGGTGCCGTCCGCTTGGGGCACGCCGCGAGCCATGCGGGAGCCCATGGAGGAAGCCGCGTTGCCGATATCGATTTGGGAAACGAGAATGCCGTGCGGCCGGCCGTCTAGGGCGAGCGAGAGTGTGAGGCCCCGGATGGCGTGCTTGGTGGAAGTGTAGGGGGTCGAGTCTGAGATGGGGTTGCACATACAAGAGAGATGGTCACGAAAGAGGGGACACGAGACCGAGGGCGGGCGGGCGGTCAATGAATGGGGTTGATTGGTCGGTCGACAGTCGGTCGGGACGGGAGAGAGACGGAGAGGAACTCACTTGGCCTCGGCACATACGCGCTCACGCTACCGTTGTTGATGATCCTTCCGCCCGCCGGCGCTTGCGTCTTCATGTGCCGAACGGCCTCGCGCGCGCACAGGAAGGAGCCGGTGAGGTTGACGTCAACGACCTGGCGCCACTGCGAGAGGGAGAGCTGGTCGATGGGGATGTTGGGAAGCGACACTCCCGCCTGAGGACGTGGTGAGTGGGAGCCAGGGAAAGCGGAGGCGTGACGGTCAGCGTGACATGCATGGGTAGCGAATGGGCTCGGGAGGACATTGGCTCAAGGTTCACGTTGTTAAAAAGAACGTCGATGCGGCCTGGAGGAAGGTGGGAGGTGGATCGAGAGGTGAAGGTGATTCATCGCCGTGCGTTCCGTCGGGCCTGAGACGGACACACACAGACACGGACCGACGACTCGAAACGGGAAGACGAACGCACCCCACATTTTCTTCGCCTCCTCGAACAAAGTCTGCACGTCCTCCTCGAGCGTCACGTCTCCGGAAACGATGAGCGTACGGGCGCGTTCCTCGTCGGCCGCTCCTCGAGTCTGCGTGCCGCCGAGGTGAAGCAGGACCGTCTCTTCCAACGCGTCCCTTCGGCGGCCGAACAGGGCGACCTTGTGACCTCGTGCGAGGAGGGCGAGGGTGGAGGCTCGGCCGATCTGGACACGTGAGAGGAGGGAGGAGGGCAAAGGGAGGTCGGCTGGTCAGGCTTGACTTGATCCGAACAACGTTCTACTACTGGCTGGGTGCTGTTTTGCAAGAGGGGCCCGTCACAGACGACAGGTATGCCCGGTCCTTGTGGCCAACACAGAGGAGGACGGAGACGCACTCCTGAGCCGGCGCCTGTAATGATGACCACCTTGGAACGCTCAGTGGACATGGCGAGGAGAGAAGAGGAGGTAGAAGAGCGAGAGGACGGCGTCGAGGGTGCGGGTGAGAATGGGATGGATCTGATGATGATCGGCGGCCGATCGATCGGGTTTATCGCCGACCCCGCACTGCAGGACGCGACGACCAGGGCAAGACAAGACAGACCAGACCAGACGGCTGCAGGGCCGGAGCGTCTCGCCATGCTCGAGGGATCGGATTCGTAGAGGTTCAAGTTGGGACGCTCTCTGAAGCCGGGCGGAGAGTGGGCGTGAGGAACGGCGGACAACGGGCGGCCGGCAACGGGGGCGATGTCGTGGCAGCCGAGTGCGAGGGCAAGGGTGCGTGTGGGAGGAGGGTGAGGGAGAGCAACACCTTCACTCATTTTCCCGTCCTTCGAGGCGGGCGAGATGGAGATGGAGATGGAGGTGGATCATAGATGATTGCGTGGCCAAACGAACATACATCGTACATCGCACGGTGCCGGCCGTCGTCCGGCGTCCGCCTCAATAAGTAAGTACCCCGCCGTCCAGCAAGCACTCGAGACGAGACGACGCCGGCGAAGACCAAAAGGTGGCTGCGGGCGACTAAAGCGGGCGCGGGTCGGAGCGGCGGTGGGGCAGGGGACGGACGGTGGTCGAGCGGAGCCGAGCAGAGCAGAACAGAGCAGAGAATAACAGAGAATAACAGAGAATAACAAAAGAGAGCAGCATCACACCCCGATCTCCTCCCCCTCGAGCCGAATGGGAATGGGAATAGACAAGACCGGCCTTCCCCCCTCGTCACGCGAGCCGAACCGAGTCGAGTCGCGGCCGCACGAGCTGGGACGCGAGTCTGACGACGCGTGGAAATCAAACTGAAAGCGAGCAGATCGAAAAACAGGACGGAATAACCAAAAGCGGTCCTCGTCGAATGATCGCATTGCCCCGTTTGCCCGTCCGCCGAGGCTCGGATTGGATCGAATCGGATCGGCTCGGATCGGATCGAATGAGAGAGGAATGAATGAGAGAAGGAGTGCATGGTGTAGTACAATTTCATGGCGGACGCCCAGCAGGGAAACTAGCAAGACGAGATGGGAGGGGAGACGACGCGACACGACATGGCACGAGATGAGATAAGATGAGATCAGATGAGATCAGATGAGATGAAACGACACGACGGACGACGGACGACACGGACGACATGGACGGCAAGGGAGGGCCGGAGGCGATGGGAAGAAGGCGAACCAGACTGACGGACGGGCCAGGATGGAGGATGTCTCTCGTGTGCTGGATAGGGACGAATATAGTACGATTGGACGGAGACGAGGTGTGACCGAAGGGCGTGGTGGAGCACAACACAGCACAGCAGGCCACACAGCACGGAGAGAGCGAGCGAGCGAGAGCAAGTAGTTCACAGACTGACCTCGGGCGGAGGAACTGAGCGGCAGCGGGCGAGCAAGATGGGAGGAGAGGCGAGGGCGAGGCAAGCCGGTGAGCCGGGTTACTGTACCGAGGCAAGAGTTGACTTGGATGTGCGGGAGGTAAAGCCAGGATGGGATCCCAGGGGGCCCGGGGGGGACTAGCTAGAGACGAGCAGAAGGCGAGGAGAGAAGAAACGATGACGAGGTCTGTCCATCTGAGCGAAGACTGATTCAGCAGCACAATAGCCGGAGCGGTGCCGATGACGTGTATCGGGTGAGGTTGATCGAAAGGTCCTCACATCAGGAGGGGGGATGAGAGGATTAGCCGCACCTCAGGAGGGGGAACGAAAGGATGAGGGTAAAAAGAGAAAACATGCGAAGAGGGCCGGAACGATGCGGAACGCGAAGACGAAGGACTAGAAACGGCGGATGGAGAGCAAGCGATGAAGCGATACGAAGGGGCGCGGCAGAGCAGAAAGCAAGAAGGAGACTGCGGATGGAGGATTATTGCGACTCGGAGAAGAGAAGGAAGGAGATGGGCGACTGAGGCGAGAAAGGGATGGAGAGGGTGGAGGTAGCCAACGCGGACGATGAGGGGGCAGCCAGGGTTGTGGGGGCTTGCACTGACGACGAGCTGCTATTCGACGACTGGCTCGTCTCCGACGACCATCTGCCTTGATGCGAGAACGAGAAGGGGCCGTCTTCGACAGCGTGTGCGCGGGTAGAAAGGAAAGAAAGCACCGGACGGCATCCACCGGGGTCAGACGCCGTCCTCTTATTTCCGCCCTCGGGCGACGACGAGGGCGCGGTCGGGTCGATATTGCCGGTCGATTGTCTCCTAGACGAGGGGCCCGAGGCCGAACCGGCGCCCGAACCACGAGGTCTGTAAGGGCCCCTCTTGAGTCCCCTCCGCCGCGGCTTGCGCTCCTGGTCGATGCACGAGGCTTCCATTCCGTGTTTGAGACAGCTGGGTGAAAAAGTCGCCCGTTCGGTCAGCCAGGAACGGTACACGTCACCAAACGTGCCAGAGAAAAGAAAGCGAAACGACAGCGTGTAAACGAGAAAAAAGGAAAGAAATAAACAAAGGGAAAAGAGGGAACGAGAGAAGAGATAAGCATATAAATGAAAGACCCTCGGAGGACGCTGGACGAACCCTCCTCTCCCCACCGGCACTCCACCATTTGTGAGCCATCGTCAACTCACCGCTGACAAGGCCGCTCGGTGTCACACTTCTTGCACGCCTTTGCGCAATTCGTGCACGCCATCTTCACCTGCTTCCGCTTTGGCTTTCCCGTCATTGAGCTGATCTCGACGCCCGCTTCGTACCTCGACCCTTGTCCATGTCCTTTCCCTTGACCTAGCGCTTGCTGCTGGAGACCCTGCGGGCGCAGCTGGAGCGGCAGGGCGCCTTGGGGTTCTCCCAGTGGCTGTTGCTGCTCCCCTGCGACGACAGCGAAGGAGGAGGGGAGAGGTGCGGCGAGGGGCAGGGCGGCCAACAAGCTGTGCGTCCGTAAGGAGGAGGCGGAAGGGTATTCGGGGTAGCAGAGCGTCTGCGAGCTGGGACCAGCGACAGCGGTGGCGTGGAGGCCGTTGAACGGGGAGGCGCCGGCGGCCGAGGACACGTCGTGTCGGAAGAGCGCGGCGTAGCTTTCTAGCGCGCCATCACCCTGCGCGGGCGGTTGCGGTTGCGGCGCCGGCTGGGCGGCCTCCCAGCCCTGCGCCGCTGCCGTGCTCGATCTTGCACCTCCACGACAGCCGCCGTCGCCGCCGCCACCAGAGGGGTTCGAGGCGTCGAAATGCGGGTGCGCAGTCGCGTACGTGGCAGCGTACGGTGACTGCGCGAGAGAGGGGGTCCCGAACGGGTCACCTTGAGACAACCATGGTTGCTGGAGCGGTTGCTGGTAGGCGGCCAAGGAGACGCTGGAGGCGTGGGAGTCACCGGTGCCGACTGCTGTTTGCGACGTCGGGAAGGAGGGTGTGACGGGCGTGTACGGAGACGCGACCGGGTGCATGTGCCGCTCCGGTTGAAGGTACGGTGAGGAATACTCCGAGTGATATTGAGCCGGCGCCGGCGGTTGCGGTAACCTCGCCTGGCTGCTATCGTACTGTTCTGCCGGCAGTGAGGTGTAGGAGAACAGAGACGGGTTTTGTACAGTTTCTTGCTGCTGTTGTTGTTGTTGTTGTTGTTGGGAGTGGTGTTGTTGCTGCTGGACTTGATGCTGCTGTTGATGCGGGTGGTGTTGATGCTGGTGCAAGCTGCCAAAGCTGTAAGACTGGGTATCGGAGTCTGACGGCGATGAAGTGGACGGCTGCATGGGTGTGTTGTCGTGGTACGACCAACCATGACCAGCCAATCCGTAAGCCGTCTTCGGGCGAGAGATATAGGGCAGACCGACGTGGTGAAGGGTATGCGGCGGAAGCGGCTGGGAGGCCGGGCGCTGTGCGATGTCGTTTACGACTTGGGAGGAGGGTTCGGTGAGCGAGTTGTGCATGTCGACGTGGTAATAGGCGCCGGCGGCAGCGGCAGCGGTAACAGCGTCGCGGAGGGGGTGACGAGACGAGACAGAAGAGGATGGCAAAGATGAAGACGAGGAGGTGGGATCCATCGCCGACCGAAGAGGGATGCGTGCATGCTTTCTGTGCATGTACACGCTCCACGCCGCTCCGTCGTCTCTCGCGTGGGGCGGACGTCGAGAGATGGAGGCGAGTCGCAAGGAGGAGGGGATGGGGAGCGGGCGTGATGAGGATTGAGAGGGTAGCGGTTTGAGGGACGGCGGACTAGGTAGGTCTGATTCAGGGGCGGACAGACGCTGCCTGAATTGGCCTAGTAAGCGATGCGGTCGCCGATAGTGGAACGAGGGCGGTAATAAATGCGCCGTCGTGCGTGCGCTTATATGCCTATGTATATGCGCGGCAAAGCGAGCGAGAGGAGGAAAGGGAACGAGGTGGATTGGTGGCGAAGAAGGAAGAGGAGGAGGAGAGGGGTTTGCCACCGATGTCGACGATCACTTTGTCGTTGTCGTTGTCGTTGTCGTTGTCGTGGTGGAGGAAGGGCGAGAGATGAGACGGGGAGGGGAAAGATGAAAAAGGGAGAGGAAGGGTGGGAGAGCGGCGTTAAAGACGTCGTCGGTGGCCAGCCTGTGCCTCCTCGTCTCCGGCGGCCTAGCGAGACGCCGTCGGCCGAGTCGAGTCGAGTCGACGCGCTGGCCTGGATGGATCTGATATGCGCACGCAGGCCATCCGAAAACAGGAAACAGGGGTCGCCCACCTCCGTCGCCCTCGGTCGGATTTCCGACTCGCCTCACCAGGTTGTGTCGTTCATGCGAGGCTTGCGGCGGGTCGTGTGGATGGACGGTGGGAGCGACGGCGTCCCACGGTCATGTACACACAAACCGCGCCAGACAAGGCACGTAACTCAACGGCGACGCCTTCATGCTCGCCGCCTGCGCCACCGGACGCAGACACAGAAAGGGGCCAGCGATGCGCCGAGCTAGATAAAGTCAGTCAGTCAAAACAGAGCCGACGCATGCTCACTATGGAGATCCCTCCGACGGCCACCTCGTCCGCCCGTGTCCTACTGTATGTACTTTACACGCTCGCTAGAGGCACATACCGGCCGACAGTCGATGGACATCCTACTGGGCGTACATGGGATATGGGGGGATAGGGGCTCCTCCCCCGCCCCGCTGCGCTCGTGCGGTCCGTCCGTATCGGTCGGTCGCAGCGGGTTCGGCAATGAATGACGCGCATGTGCACACATGATTGCATCCGTCAAAAGCGGCTCCAACGACGATCCATCCCACCATTGCTTCCTTCCTTCCTCCCTCGACTCTCTTCTCCTTCGCCGCCTTGAATCGACGGGATGCACAGCCTGGGTCACCTACGTTACCGCGCTGGCTGAGGCGAGAACGCGGGTCGTGGTCTCGTCATCTTGGATGACGAGTCCAACTACGGCGCTTGATCAGTGGCGCGAGAGGCAAGGCGAGGCGAGGCGGTGGGGTGTGACTGAATGACCTTTTGAACGGAAGGACCAGTGGGCCAATTGAATGGCCGATCGAGTGGAGGCCGATCGATCGCTTGGGCCGCACAGACGTGCATTTCCAAACAACGGCCGAGGCTCCGTTGGGACGACTCGATTGAATGGGCCGATAGGCGCACATGTCCAAACAACGGCCGGCCGACGATCGGATCGGCTGCGGTTCGGATGAGGGAAGCGAGAAGAGGGAAGGGCGAAGGGCGACGAAAAAAGGGGGCAGACGCACGGACAAGGAGCGAAAGAGACGACGGCGCGAGGATAGGATAGGGACAGGAAAGCGTCCGTTCATTAAATCGCATGCGACGCCACGGCAGACGCCGCGTTCGACATGCGCAACGCAACGCGCCCACCGCCGATCGCGCTCATCTCGCTTGCCCGTCGACGGCGGAGGCGAAGGCGGCGCCGCCGCCGCGGAGACAGGGGGATGGTGCATACGCGGCTGAGGCCAATCCGCCGCGGCCATCGCCGTGCCATCGCCGTCGTCGTGCGCCAGTCGCCTTGGGCGGCGTTGCATCCGCGCCACACGCACAACAATTTGATCATCCTCCCGCCCGCGTTAAATGAACTCGAGAGACCACGTGGCCCCTTCCCGATATGGCCCTAACCCTAACCCCGCATCCCCGTAACCCTATTCTGCGCGTGCCTCTCCGTGTGCCTCCGTCCCGCTGCCGCCGACCGGGAAGTGGAGGCCACGCCCGCGGGCGGTCTTGTTCCTCGACTACCGACGACATCGACGACCGACGACCACCTTCTTCCCAGCCTGTCACTCCGATACAACATGCCGCTCTTCGTGAGTACGGACGGGTCACTCTCTTACTGATTTCTTGTCCTCGACGACGGCGACGTCGGGCGGTCACCGTGTGGGCTACGTAGAGCGCGGGCCGAAGTCCTTCCTGTACGTGTCTCCCTGACGCCTCCATGGACCTTCTCTCTCTCTCTCTCTCCGCACAGGTCCTCACCCCCGCTTCGCTCGTCCACACCGCCCTCTTTACCGGGTATTACACCTACCTTGACGCCAGTGAGTCTTTATATCGCCGCTCTGTCCCTCTCAGCTCTGCTTGACGGCCGGTGACGCCGAACGCGAAACTCCCTGTCTCCCTGTTCCCTCCCCGCCTCCCGCTAGATGCCGCCCGCCTCCGCTTCGCCACCGGCCTGATGATCGGCGAGGGCGGCGAAGGCTCTCTGCGCCTGCCCACCAACGCCACTACGTCCAACTCGTCCGTTGCTGCCGGCAAGGCCCCGCCTTCGGACGCGATCAAGAACGAGGTGAAGAAGGTCGAGCAGGAGGACGCCCTCAAGCTCGCTGTGCGCGCTCAGGCCAACTTTGCCGAGCATGTGCCGCTTGCCGTGAGTTGTTTTGTGTGTGCAAGATGTCCGATGGATTCTATATCGGAATCGGAAAGTCAAGTGCGAGCAAACGGACTGACGGCTTCGTGCCTTTCATCTCCCCAGTTTATGTCCGTCTTCATCGCCGAGCTCAACGGGGCGCCCACCTGGCTCGTCCATACGCTGTACTCGACGCTCTTTGTTGCTCGCGTGGTGAGGATGAACGACTACTCTCCTAGGCGACGGACGAACCGCTGAACTTTTTTACGCTCCTCCAGCTCCATGCTTCCTTCGGCATCATCCCGTCCGACTCCGGCGCCGCCTTGGGAAGACCCGTCGGCTTCTATACCACGGTGAGTTGCGCCCCTCGAAGCCATGACGCGCTCGATCGATGCTTGGGAATCGCCTGCCCGGCTAAGCGTCGTCTCGCTTGCCTCCGCGTCGCTTCGCAGGGCCTCGTCACCCTCTTCGCCGGACTGTACAACTTGCGGCTTGGCTGGCCCGCTTTGAAGACCTTTTTGAACCTCAACTGAACTGACGCGGCGACGGCGATGGCGATGGCGACTGGCGCTCTCCGAGCCGAGCCGAGCGACAGAGTGTTTGTTCCCCTTCTTTTCATCTCAAGCCGTTCAAAACGGCCGGTGTTCTATATCTACCTACCCCGCAACCGAACTGAGATATGATGGGTAGATCGGACGGAATGGCGACCTTTCCCATTTCTTTCTTTCTTTCTTTTTTCTTTTTTTTTTCTTTTTTTCTTTGCGACGAGCTCGACGGACGGCAAAGTGAAGGGGGCGGAGGTGGGTGCGTGGGAGGGGAAAGAAAGAGGGAACGGAGAGCACGCTGCGCTGGCACGACACGTCACGTCACGTCAGTCGAATAAGAAAAAAGAAAAAGAAAAAGAAAAGAAACGGGGAGGGCAAATAGTAGGATAGGATTCGAAGAATCCTTGTCGTAGGAAGGGCCGCTGCGCTGCACAACGCACGGTCCGCTCCCGTTTCGTTTTTCTCCGTGGAATGTTTATTAGACGGACAGGACTGGACAGGATAGCACGGTAAGGTCTTGCGCTCGCTCGCTTCTTTCGTGTATGTATGCATACGCACGGACGGACGGATGATCATGCGCACGGGCGGGTTGGGTCGGGTCGGGAGTACATGTTAAGGTTGGCTTCGTCGGACTGGCCGTCAGGCGCAGCGCCGGGTGGGGTGGTTTTGTGCTATCTCAGACGGCTTTCTTTTCTTTGGGCAGAGAGAAAGACGGGCGGACGGGGAGGCATACCATACATCGCCGCTGGACGACAAGGCGGCACGGACGGACGGGCGGACGGTCTCGGGAATTCTCGGGAAAGAGAGAGGGAAACAGGACGGAAGGAATATTGGGATCGGAATCGTAAGTCGGAATCGAGTGGGGTCGTGCATCGTGGGGTAGTCGTGATCAAGTTTGCGAACGGAGGCGCCGGGGAGGGAGGGGAACACGAAGCGAAGCGAGGAGACGGAAAGGGAGGGACAGGCGGTACAGACGGGGAAGGCAAATGGGAGGGGTGTTCCGGAGGCGTCTGAGAAGGAAATGAAAGCGGGACGTCGGACATCTCATCTCATCTCATCTCATCTCAGCTCGACTCCAAATGAGCGAGCGATAACACAAACGATGCCGAGGGAGGCCATGCATGCATGCCTGTACACAAGCATGGGATGGCGGCGGCATCAAGCAGACTCGTCTCTGAGCTTGTCGATGCCGCGCTTGAATTGCTCGAGGAAGAGGAAAAGCAGGATCGTCTGCGGGGAGAGCCTGCCCACCCAAAGCAGAAGCGAAACGACGAGTCGAATCAGCGCGAGCGCGACCGCGACCGCGGGGGCTCGCCGATGACGACGATGCGCACCTGATCCATGCGGGCGTCCAGCCGCGTAGAAAAACGGTCGGTCCGTCTTTTGCGAGCGAGGTGCGAATGGTGGCGAAGATGCCCTGGGTTGCCAGATTGGCGGGTGCGTGCGGAAAAAAGAAGACAAAGCCCACGTCAGCCGAGGCATCTTGGCGCGGACAAACGAAGAGGCTTACCGCCCCTGGACCTGCGATCGCGTTCTGCACGCGGCTCTTGACCACGTCGACTGGAGGGATCAGAGTGGGGCAACGGGTCTGCCAGGTCAGCGAGATGGACGGGGCGAGTCGAGGAGCTTCTTCACTAACCTGGCGTAACCAGAGTGGTAGCGACGGTCCCCTGCGCGGCGATTCGACAGCGGACGGAACGAGGATCGAACGTTTGACATACATTCAGGGGCAAAGGACAAATGGGCCGGACGGGCAAACATTGGAACGTACGGCGAGGAAGCTAGCGCAAAAGTGCAAGATGGGGCCATCCTTGAATTGGTTCGTGCGGAGGAGCTGGACCTTGAAGATGTCGTACCTGTTCATATACGTTCGTGCAAACGGGAGGAATAGAGTTTGTGAACGCCGCTTCACTTCTGATCCGCAGTGACGCGTTAAATGACACCCACGAAGCTAGTTGAGATGCGTTCATGAGAACGGAACTGGGCAGAACAAAGAGAGGGTGAGAGGAGACGGCGAAGGGTCAGTCAGGCCGAGGTCGGCCGGCACGCGTCGCCGTCGACTCACCGGACGACGTTGGGCACGACGCCCCTGAACAGTGTGCCCGCGCCCTCGTCGCGAAAGATGCGCCACAACCCGTCGAAGCAGTGCTGATCGAAGAAACGAAGACAATTCAGACGGGACGGGGCGTTGGGAGCGAGGGAAGGACGTCGGAAGCTCAGAGCATTCTGTTCGCGGCCGACAAATGACAAAGGGGAACGCACAGCGTAGTTGAACCGCTTGGCGAACGGCTTGTTGAGGTCGGACGTCATGCGAACGAGGACGATCTCTAGGGCCACGATGGAGGTGCAAGAGGGGCGTGATTGGCCTCTCCATGCCCGCAACGCGAGGAAAGGGACGGCGTTCACTCACCCGCAGGGTTGCCCGTCACGCCGGCCACCGCTCCGGCCGTCGAAGCACAGACGCCGAGCTGCCACGAAGCGAGGGGACGCTTGTCTGTAGGAGGCAAGAAGCGAAGGTAAGAGGCCAAGTTTAGGCGTCGACTCTGCCTAAATTTTTCGACGCGACGCGGACGCGGAACGCTCACGGCCCTCTCTTTTGCTGAGACGGTCCTTCATGTCTTCATACACGGCGAAGCGGGTGACCGAGTAGGTCATTTGGCGAAGCTATCGACGGACGGACGCAGACGAACGCGCGTGACATGATCAGCAGGAGTGCCAAGACTGGCAGCAAGGACAAGCCCGAAGACGGTGTTGACTCGGTTCGGGAGCAGACTCTCACCAACGTGGCGCTGATGCCGTGCCACAGTCCACGCACGCCGTCCGTCCTTCCTGTCTCGATGACGGTGCGGATCATGCCGCCCTTGTGGGCCATCGTCTGGAGGCGGCTGGGGTCGGGGTGCGGTGATGATGGGATGGGGTCAGCGAGAAGCGAAAGGTGTCAGGTGGGACGCTCGTCAAGAAAAGAAGAGCCGGGTCCTATCCTTTGCACCCTCCCCGCTGGACCGTCCCGTCCACAGCAAAGACGAGGGGAGACGCACTACTTGGTCAAGTCGAGAGGGTGGGTGATCGACGCGGCGGTGGAAGCGGCTGCGCCTAGAGCGGGAGAGGGAGAAGGGATGAGCGGACGCGCCTCGTCGGCCGCCTTCTCGCACTCGCTCTCGCTTACCTCCGAGCCAGAAGGGGTACTTCTTTCTGGGCGCTACGACGTCGGCTTGGCTCTGCTCCTTGATCGCATCGAGGCGGTGGGCGCCGGCGCCGGTGGCGTCGTTGAGGTGGTGGTGTGGGGAGGGCGGGTCGGAGTCGGAGTCGCGCGACTCGGCGGGCGAGGGCGATGGGGAGGGCGAGGGGAGAGTGCGGGAGAACATGATGAGCGCGGGAGACGAGGCGGGGTGGGACCGCCCAGCTTGTCTGAGAGGGAGAAAGGAAAAGGGGAGAAGAAGGGAAGGAAGAGAGTAAGGTGCGGAGGTGGAGAGGCGGCGGTGTTAAGAAGCGAGAGAGGGCCGGCGGTCGTCTGAGTCGCGCGGTCCGGGCGGGGGACGTCGTCTCGGCTGGCGCGCGCTGTGGATGCGAGTGGCAATGGGAGCGAGCGAGGAGGGCGGTACAGGTCGTCGTCGTCGTCGTCGTCGCAGACCTGGAGACGACGTCGAGGGGAGAGGACAAGGGCGAGCGAGGTGAGTGGAGGCGACGGCGACGGCAACGCCAACGACCGTCCCAGCTCTCAGCTTATACGGCGACGGTGGGGCCAACCGGGCCAGCGTGGGTCGCCGGCTAAACGGAGAGCGCGTGATGGTATCGAGTGCGACATCGACGACGTCGTCCGCCGCCGGCGGGCGCCAGAGGGCCGAGTGGAGAACACCTGGGAGGGAAGAGCAGACGGCGATGAGCTAGAGAGACACAGAGAGAGAGAGCTGCGCGAGCACGCCTGGCGGCGGCCACGATGAGGACAAGACAGGGTGTCGACAGGATATCAGGATCGGACACGACAGAACAGGACACGACGGCCGTTCGTTCGCCTCGCCTCGCTCTCTTCTCTCTCCTCGACATCGCTCCCGACGACCAACGCGGGGAAGGTGACATCGGACGGATTGACTGACTGACTGACGACTGACTAAGCGCGCGCGCATTGACTGCGGCATCATGCTGCGGCAGCTGCGGCGTTAGGGGTCCCGTGGGAAGGAGAAGCTGATGCGCGTGCCCCGACGACGACGACGACGGCGCTGGCGAGGAGTGTTGGTGGCTGCGAATGCGATTGCGAATGCGAATGCGAATGCGAATGCAAGTCCTGCCTGAATCGGCGGCGATTTCGTGTATCGTATCGTATTCGTATTCGTGTATCTAGTCAATCATTCTTGTCTGTCTGGTCTGTCTGCAATTGTCGGGCATTGCGTGAAACCGAGGCGATCTGCCAGCGTGGGTCCTGTCTGTCGCCCGTCCTCCGTCCCGGCACGTCTCGTTTTGTCCTTGTCCTTGTCCTTGTCCTGTCTCTATCCTGTCCTTACCCCTGACCGTGGGCCTCCGAGAGGGCCACGTGGCGGGCGGCCTTCTGTCGTTCCTGGACATCAGGTCATCGCATAAAGAAGCGGCGAATCGCACTTACATTGTCCTTTGTTCTCGCGCTTATTCCCGCTGTTATCCTTCCGCTTACTCTTCTTCCTAATCGCCCCTTTACCGACTTCCGGTCGCCGCTCGCCGCCGCCGCCTCGTCGTCGCCCGCTGCCGTCGTTCGTTCGTTCGAGTGCGGCTCGTGGTCGTCGTCGCCGTCACTTTACCATCGCCGTCGTCGTCGTTGCACGTCTTGACCTTCATCACCACCACCACCATCACCATCCTCGCCCTCGTCACACCCAACCCCCTATCTCCTCCCCTTCTCCACCGCCTCTCTTTCTTCTTCTCCGCCCTCCCTCTCCTCCCTCCTCCTATTCCCGCTCCCCTCCCTTCGCCTTCCCGCCGCGTGGCAACCTCCTTCTTCTCCACCCGCTTTCCACCTCGACCTCGACTCGACGCCGGCGCCGACTTCGCCGACGCCGCACCTACCTACCCTCAATCTGTCCTCCACCGCGCAGTCGTCCCGCCGCTCATCCCCCGTCCCACAGCGCCCTTCCATACCCCCGCTCGTCGCCGTCGCCTCGGACATTTCAGCTTCGACCGGCACAACACCCCCTCCTCCTTCCTTCCCTTCGCATGCCCCTCCAACCCCTCTCCCACCACCACGCCATCTCACCCACGCTCCACGCACCCTTTCTCTCCCACCACGACGACCGTCCACGCGCATAACACCCTCCCTTCCTCGCCATGGGTGCCCTTTGCTGCAGGCCGGAGGTGAGTCTCCCCTATCCTTTCTTCCTCCCGCTCCTTCCATCTTCCTTCTCATCCCTCCTTCCTCCCCCTCCTTCTCATCCCCCAGGTGATCGACTTCGACGGCCCCGTCGACCTATACCACTTCTACCTCCTTCGAGCCGTCGGTAAAGGCGCTTTCGGAAAGGTCAGGGTCGTCCAGCATAAGCAGACCAAGGTGAGCAGGCCGGAAAGGAACGCACGAGCCCAATTTAGGATCGTCTGGAATACGGTCTAGGAGGAAACGCGCTCAGCTTTCTCTCTCTCTCTTTCTTTCTTTCTCTCTCTTTCTCTCTCTCTCTCTTTCTTTCTCTCTCTTTCTTTCTTTCTCTCTCTCTCTCTCTCTCTCTTTTTCTTTCTCTGTTCCTGTTGAAAAACCACAGGCCCTTTACGCGCTCAAGTACATCAACAAGGCAAAATGCATCAAGATGCGCGCCGTGAGCAATATCATCCAAGAGCGTAGGCTTTTGGAGGAGATCGAGAGCCCCTTTGTCTGTAACTTGCGGGTGAGTGTCGCTTGCCCGACGGCGTCTCGAACATGCTCGGCCCTCATCCCCGCCTCTCTTTCTCACCCTTCCAGTACGCCTTCCAAGACGACGAAAACCTCTTCATGGTCCTCGACCTCATGCTCGGCGGAGACCTACGCTTCCACCTCGACCGATCTGGCAACATGAAGGAGGAAGTCGTCCGTTTCTACGTCGCAGAATTGGCCGTCGGATTGGATTACTTGCATAAGAAGAGGATCGTCCATCGGTCAGTCACCTCTTTTTATCCTCCGGCGCCCGCTCCTTGACACGCTGACGCCCTGTCTCCCGCCTTGGCTGTATCGAAACAGCGATCTCAAGCCAGATAACGTTCTGTTGGACGAAAAAGGCCACGCCCACTTGACCGACTTCAACATCGCCGTTCACTTCTCCACCCGGCGCGCCTTGACCAGCGTAGCGGGAAGCATGGCCTACATGGCACCGGAGGTGCTCCTGAAGCGCGGTTACTTCAACACCGTCGATTGGTGGTCCCTTGGCGTCATGTGCTACGAGCTCCTCTTCGGCCGCCGACCGTTCCGCGGCAAGACCAACTCAGCGCTCACGCACTCCATCATGAACGATCGGATGTTCTTCCCAGAGAACGTACACAACATCGTCAGCTCCGAGTGCTTGAGCTGTTTGAAAGGGGTGCGTCATTGGACCGGACGCGTCGCCTGCCGTCCCTCCCGGTCCCTCCCGATCTGCTGCTCATCCGCCTCTTCTTCTCGTCGTCTCGCAGCTGCTCGAGCGCGACGTCACGAGGCGACTAGGCTGCCGAATAAAGGACAACGGGCTGGAGGATTTCAAAACTCACCCTTGGTTCAAGGGCATCGATTGGGTCGCCCTTGAGAACAAAGAGGTCCAGCCTCCTTTCGAACCGGACGTGGGTGTCACGTCAGCGGTCGCGTCCCCGACTACGGATCGGTTCCATCGTCATCCGTGATGACCGCTTCCAACTGACCTATCCATTTGACTTTTTCTCTTTCCCCCCCGGCGCCCCTCCCAGTCCAAAAAGGCCAACTTTGACGCGACGCACGAGCTAGAAGAGCTCCTCCTGGAAGACAACCCGCTTAAAGCCAAGAAGCGCTCAGCCAACCAGGACCTCGACTCTATGCCACAAGAGATGCGATATATGGAAGAAAAGTGGGTGCTTCTCCTAATTCCTTCTTTTTTGTTCGGGTCGCGCTGACGAGCGAAGGGCTGTCATCACGCGCTTTCTCGGCCACCCGCAGCTTCTTGCCCTTCGACTGGGTCAAGCAGAGCCGACGTTCCTACTTTGCACCACGACAGGCGAAGCGCGCCGCGGACACGTTTGGCACCGTTTCCGTCGCCACTGGCTCGTCCACCCTCCCCATCGGCGAGCAGCCCCTGGCGGAAATGCAGACGATTGGCGCGGGCGCCGTGCCGCCGGTGCGGGGCTCGGGACAAAACAGCAGGCCAGCGAGCCCGGCGGTGGTGATGAGCGAGGCGGCAGCGGAGAAGGTACCTCTCCCGCCCACTCCCGTCGACGCCCCTGGTGCCGGCGCTGGCATCTACGGCACGGGGAGTTACGGCGCGGGCAGCTACGGCGCCAATGGCAACGGATCGGGCTACCCCATGGGGTACGAGTTGCGAGAGAGGGCTCAGACGCCGGTTCGTTAATCTATTTCTTTTTCTACCTCTTTTGTTTCCTTTGGTCTCTCTCTCTTTTTTTTTTATCCTCGTCGGTTCAGTCGGACCGGCTGGCTTCGCTTCACCAATACCATACACAATCCTACCCGCCGACGGACGTCCCTCCCTTCCCTACCATGCCTGCTTTGTCTTTTTCCTTCCTTCCCATTCCTCCCACGCACTCTCTCTCCCTTGATTTTGTCTTTTTCAAGTTTTCTTTATTTCTTCGAATGTAAGAGATACCCCCTCATCCTCCGCCCTTCCGAATCTCAATCTTCTTTCCGCCCTTTCGCTCGGGCGTGTCGGGTGATGACGGACGGGTCTTCGCGTCGCTTCAAACCGGAGAGTTTGGCCGATGTCGTCACACATGGTCATAAACCCATCTTGGGGGCGTCTCCCCTCTGACGCACGGCCCTGCAACAAGCAGAAGCTTATTCCCTCCGGCTATTGGACGAACAAGCTTATTCCCTCCCGTCTATTGGACGAGGGGAGAAGCGCGCTGTCTCCATCGATGGGGCGGGCGCAGGTGCGGCCTTTGCTGACACACTATGTGCACTGATCGATCCGCATAGCAAAGGGGCTTGCTTTGCTTGCTGACACACGCCCATCGATGGATGGGAAAGGCACGCTTGGAAGGGTCATTCATCCAGGTCTACGCGGGCGCCGGCCATAGCCCATGGCCATAGGGCGCGGGTTGGGGGGTGGGGGGAATGGGAAGGACGGGCGCGTTGTCGCTTTTTACCTCCTCGACAAATACCAAGCTCCTCGAAAGCAACAATTACGCCGTTGCCTCTCTCCCTACCTCCTCAGGCAGCAAGCAACCCTTTTCTTCTCCCTCGTCCCACACACCAAAAGATGCAAGGGCACGACGTGACCCAGAGCAGTCTGAAAGGTGCGTGATGAGGGCCTCTGGAACGCATCTTGATTTCGTCGGCCGTCGAACCCGTGCTCATCCTCATCCCATTCATATGATGCCTCCCTTCCCAACCCAAAAGAGCTCGCTCTCGGCTTCCTCTCCCCCAACTTGCACGACGTGAACAACACGTTGAGCAGGTATTTCTCTCCCAAGGCCGTTTACAACGGTGCGGGTATGCGCATGGTTGGGAGGGAAAAGATTATGCGCGCTTTTGAGCTCCTTAACCGCGTTAGCCATCCGCAAGCGACGGTGGTCACCGACGTGGAATATGACGACAAGTTAAGTTCGTCCCGCGTATCTGCTTTCTCCGTCTCCGTCTCTTCCATGGCCGCACTGCCCATGTCGAATAAGTTTCTGATCGCCGCTGCGTCCCTCGGACCACAAGGAATATGATCGCGACCATCTCGTCCACACGAGTGTTCACCCTCCTCGCCTCTGTCCTCAACGTGTCTTTCGACGTCAAGACCACCGTCCACTTTGGCTATGATGATGGCCGTCAGGGAGGCACTGGAGAGACACCGACGGAGGCTGGAAAGGCGGTGGAGGTGAAAGAGGGAAGGACGGAGGAAGGCAGGACTCGCAAGATGGTGGTGACGAGGATCGATGAGAGGTGGCCCGGTGCCATGATGCTTGCTCAGCTGCCCCTCTACCACCTGTGGTGAGCGCTTCGTCCTCAGCCAAAACATTGGGAGAGGTGATCGACCCCCGACCCCCGGCCCTTGACGTATATCGTGTCGTGTGCTCCACAGGTCAGGCATCATTGCCACGTCCGCCGGCTTCTTGGCGACCGTTGGAGGCAAGGCAGTCAAGTATGCGGCAGAGCAGCTGGAGTCAACAAGAAAGCCCATCTACCATGAAAAGGTGGCCCTATCCAAGAGCCTCAAACAGCCCACCTCAGTGACTCAGGCGGCCATCAAAGAGCTTGAGAAGAGGATCAAGCGGGCCGCCCTCTTGCCTCTGAGGGCCGCGGCGAGCATCATTTTTCCAATCTGGGTCCCCGACGACACAAATGCAGGCGTCTACCAAGACGCTCTCGATGTCACCTTGCTCAAAGAGCCGGTGGTACCGACTGCGGAAGCGGAGCTGGCTCTGAGGTCGCAGCACTGCGTGCGGACTCCATACGAGAACGAGCTCAATCCTAGATATCAGTGAGAACGTCGCATCTCTTTCTCGACGCCGTCAAAATCCTTCCCCTTATCTCTCGTCCCCGCACCCGCTCAAACCATTGCATCGCATCATCTCGCATTTTTTTCCGCCAGCCTCTTCTTCAAAGGCGCCACTTGCCCATGTGACGAGCCCCTGCCGCCGTCGGTCGACATGGATCCCGACATCATCTCGACTTCGGACCACTCGATCCGCTCGTACGAGGATGAGATCAAGAACCCTCACAAGAACGCCGCCTTCGCAGACGTGCGCGACAGGTGGGCCGCCTGGCAGAAGCGCGAACGAGAGCACCACGAGATGAACCTTCGGATGCCAAACCTTGTGCACGACGTTTCGTCGAGTGAGGAGGAAGAGTCGGAAGTGTCTTCGGAAGAAGAGGTGCCTGCCGTCTGGGGCGAAGAGGCCTACCGCGCCGGCAAGGACCAGGCCCAACGGAAGAAGAAGGCAGAGGAGTATCAGCTCGCCGACGAGCCCATCCCCCCCTCCAAAGCTTTGGATGCCACCTTTGTCGTCTGAGCCCCGGGCTCGGGCAAGCGTCCTCAATGCTGGGCAGGCCAAAAGTCGCTTCAACCCCTTTCACATATGGTAGCTGTTCTCTCCTCTATTGCCCGACACAAGCTTCCCGAGCTGTACATACCTGCCTCTCGATCCGCTGCCTCGTTTTACACCTTCCCTCGCGTCCTCGCCCCGAAAAACGTCTGCCCGAATTTATGTGTAGCCTAGCGATTCTGATGATTTGATTGAATGTCCATTCGCCGGCACAACCTAAGGGAGCCCGGGAAAGTGGTGCCCAAACTACGGGGGGAAGTAATAGAAACGCGAAAGAGACCAAGAGCGAGTACGTATACAATAGCAGATGATGAAGAATCACACTTCGGCGGCGATCTTCTCAATGAGAGCTGTGACGGGACATAAGAGAGCGACAATCCATGAGCTATGCGTAAAACACGAAACGAACCCGAGTCGATGGGACACGTCACGTCACGCTCACCATCCCAAAAGGCCGGGTCGAATTGAGAAGCAGCCAACGCGCCTTGGCCGGCCGTGGCGACTGGAGGAACGCTAGCAGGCCCCGTACTGGGACCGAAAAAACCCATACCGCTCGCTTGGCTGAGAAAGGCGGGATCAGGCGCGCCGCCCATCATGATGTTGACGCCCGGTGCCGCCTCGTACACACCGCCCGTCGCGACGTCGGCCTTGTACCACTGGTCGAAGAGGCTCTGCGCCGACTCGTCGATCTCATTTCCGGTACTCGGCGTCGTTCCGTTCCCGTTCCCGGCGCCCGGGGACCAACCGACTGGAGAGGCCATTGGATACAGCTGCTGAGGGTAGCTGGTGGTGCGCGCATGGCTAGGTGCGGTGACGATACTTGCCACCGGGGACGAAGACAGCGAAGAACCAGTATGCGGCGGCACATGGGTGGAAAACGTCGTCGAAGAGGAGTAGGAGTGCTGAGGGTAAGGCGGATTTAATATTGAACGACCGGACTGGCCGAGACCGAGGAGAAGACCCGCAGCCGCGCCGGCATCTTGAACTTCATCGTCAGGGCGAGGGCTCTTGGCAGGACGGGATGAAGACTCCTGGCCGTCGCGAAGTCGCTTTAGCGGTGGCAGTCGTCGCTGACTAAGAATGTTGTCCGCCTTAGAGATGAAAAGCTCCATTATGCGCACGTCCCGTTCCGTCATCTCGTCCATCTCTTTGGCACGACGAATCCGGATGAAGTTTTCGAGATGGCTGCGCAAGTCAGCGGCATCGGGCCCGTGAGGATCGAGAACAAGAGCCTTCATCGGGGTGGAAGAAAGGGAGCAAGAAGAGGAATTAAAAACTTGTGACAATCGGGAGCAGCGCAAGAACTCCTAACTCACAATTCCAAGCACCATGGTGCTGTTGAACGTCCTGTATGAGCCAACGTGAGTAGTGTACCCTTTCGGCATGTGCTCCAGATCGTTCAGGAATGCTTGACGAGCGACTGTGGAGACAAGCAAATAAAGGTAAGCGCTATGCGGATGGCGAAAGGGGGGTATCGTATGACCCCGATGAAAGGCGGAGGAGCTTACGCAAATCTCGTTTTGCTGAATCGACGCAGGCAACATGGCTCGGTCTGTACCTGTCAGACGTGCCGCTTCGGAGCAGGTACGGACGGTGCAAGGTGATGCGGACAAAGTACCACTCGGTCTCAAGGAGGTACCGCTGACTGCGAATGGCGATCATATCAGCAAGCGCCCCAGTCAATGCCCGCCGACTGAGCGCATGCAAGCAGTCAGAGAACGAGAGCTCACCAAGGCAAGAAGTGAAAATGTTGGTCCATTGACATATCCGCATTCGGGAATCGGAAGAAAGCCGGAAGTGAGGCGCGCCATTGTTGAAGCTCGTCCTCGAGCTGAAGGACGTCATTATAGTGCGTCGGAGTGGTGCTTTGGAAGCCTGCGGCGGGAATAATCCAAATACAAGTAGTGAAATAAGAGGGTCAACGATAGATAGGCGGTTATGCGTCTAGTAAACGGCGTGCGCATCATGACCTGACCCAGCAGACTCACAGTCTACAATCTTGCCTATAATGAAAGAAAGCACCCGGCGAACCTTGACGATCGTCAGGATAGACGGCGCGGAAAAGCCAGGAAGAGGGGGAAAGGAAGGCAAAGGAAAGATATCCTCGGTGTCTTCTTCGTTCGGGGGGAGGACGTCGCAGTATCTGTCGTCGATGGCGAAAGGACGACCTAGAATCAAGGCTACGAGGCTGTGGTGGGGACCCGTATCCAATTCAGGGACCGCAAGAATGTTCAGCGTCCCAAATCTCGTACACAAGCTAAGCTCAGGCACCCAAAGCTCACCGGTCCTGATGGAGGAGGAGGGAAAAGATTCTCCGCCTGGCTTCGGTCTCTTCAGGGCTCAGCCCGAGCTTCTCGCCATCCCTGTACAATCCGATGGCCTGGGCGGTGCGAACGGACTGGCCGAGGCAGGACCAAGACTCGCTGAGCCGCTTGTCGAGGACGAGGAAGCGAGAGGCCATCATCAAGGCAATCACCTTGTCCAGGTCCTCCTGACCGATGACGCTGGAGAGCAGCAGCGTCCTCTGACCAGTGAAGTATAGTCGTCGAGCTGCAGCCCTGCATGCGGCCTGATCGCGGTAAACCCCTTCGGTAGAAAGCGCTGAGACTGCGAGAAGGCTGGTGAGGAGAGCAAAGAAGTTGAGGTTGTCCACCCGAAGGGTTGGCCGGCCGCTAGGATCAGACCACAGGGCCTCATACTTTCGCCGTATGGTCTTCTGCGGCAACGGCTGGCGCATCCAATTGATGTCCGCGAAGTAGTGGTCGAGGAGCAGATCGCAGGCCTCGCGCGCCGGCAACTCGGAGACGATCGCGGCCTGCTTACCAGGTGCGAGGCCAAAGTCGGCCATGAGGCGATCGATGGTGTTCTCCTCTTGCCTCACCTCTCCGTATGCCAGCGTTGGTGTATCTCCCGGCAGCTGTTGACGCCGAAATGTACTAACGCGTGTCAGCGGTGGCACGGCCATCGTCCATCCACGCAGAAAACGATACCCACGCTCTCCAGAATCCTATTCGGAGCGACGTTTGCCACCGCACTCGTCCCAAAGAAGCTGCCTTTCGGGCTGAGCCTAGCACAGTTGACATTCCTCAAGGCAGAGCTCCCCTCCGTTCCCTCTTCGCTCGAATCGCCCGAGCTGCGGGCCCTTTCCATACCAGAGCGCCCCTGTTGCCGACTTCGACCAGAGGGAGAGGTCCTGGGGCCGCCAGGTTGACTAGAGACGGAGTACGGACGGTACAGATAGCTGTTGTGAGGCGTCTGAGGCATCGAGCTGGGCTCTGCGCTGCCTAAGCGTCCGGCGATGTGGGGGAACGCCTCGTCGAGAATTCGCTCCACGCGCGCCAATCGCGTTCCAAGGTCGTTCGGATCGTCGCCTTGGGTAAGGCGCCAAATGGACAATGTGAAAATGAGCGTTCACAGAACAATTTTCGTAAAAGCGTCAAATAGAAGCGGAGCGTACTCACCCGGCTGGAAGGTGCGACATCGTTCGGGGATTTTCCTCGCGATGCAATGCTGACAAGGGGTTTCACGATTGCACTTCTGTTTGCGTCGGTGACACTCGGTGCCTGTTTTGGAAGCGAGAGCAAACGATGTCAGCATGGCGAGGGCCGTTGGCGAAGGTGAGGGTTGTACGTTGTCTCACAAGAAAAGTGAACTCGAGACCTCTGTCCGGAGAGATGGCCATGAACGAAAGGAAGGGCGGGGCAGAAAAGTGCAGAGCGTCAGGAGCCAGCCGAGCCAGCCGTTACGATTCGACCTGGGCGTGTCTGTCCTGCTCAGTGCTCACCTTCGTCTTCCCATGTGGCCCACCGCCACCGCCGCCGACGACGTCTACCGACTCAGCCTTGACGACAGAGCGCCCGCCGCCGTCCCTGCTCGAAGCTCCCCCAGCACGACCATCACCACTGATACCGCTCCCGTCTCCTTCTCCGTCTTCGTCTCCGTCGCCACTGCGTCCCGCATCCTCCGTCCTCCGGCCGCGTAGAACCCCGACGTCCTTCAGAACATCGAAGCTGGGGCCAGTACCCGTCGTCTCCGTCCCGGTACCCGCTACCGAGCCGGACCGAGAAGAAGCTGCGCGAAGCGGCATGATCTCTTCTGCGTGCGCCATGCGCCGTGCGACCTCCGACCCTCTTATCGGACAAAACCGCCTAGAACGTGCCACCGCTCACAAGTGCCAGGTCCCCGGGGTCGCCTCTGAGCGAGCGAGCGAACGAACGAACGAACGTACGTCTTCGGTCTCCCGCTTCCAGCCGAGGGTTTCCACTGCTTGATGTGCGCGCCGAAGAGGGCCGAAGGCAGGCAGCCAGCCAGCCGGGGCCTGCGCTCGATCGATCGCACGTCCGTGCGCACTGGGGCCGTCGATCCGTCCGCCCGTCCGAATAAAAGAACGCCGGTGTCGACGTCGATAACGCAAGGCGCCGACGCGCGTGAACCGCAGCTCGTCTGAGTCGAAGGAGCGAGCCAAGCCAAGGACGGTTGGGACGGGGTGGGTCTCGCAGCGCGAGGAGACGCCTGGCGCGACCGTCGTGTAAGCGGCGCACGCAGCTGTTGGGAAAAGGAAGCGCGAGGGTGCAGCGATGAGGTTGAGGAAGGAAGAAGGTGAGCGAGAGTGATGAGAAAATGGAGGTCGATTTGGACGGGTTCGATGCGGGGGCTTCGGGGCAAGGCGGCCGAAGTGGAGTAGGTGGAATGGAGGCCGGCGGCGATGGTGCCCATCGGGCCGAGCCGCAGAGGGCTGCGGCAAGCCGATGTCGAGTCGGACGTCGGCCGTTGGGATCGCTGATAACGATCGAAATGGACCGTGCTCCTTCGTGACCGTCCCGATGCCCGGTGCGAGACGACGAGGAGCTCGGTCGGAGGACAAACAGACCACAAAAAGCCAGGCAAGGGAAGAAGAAATTCTATCCCTTTTACAGCAGAGTCGCCCTCCTCGCTCGACCGACGCGAACCCGACCAGCACGGTCGTCGTAACATGAACCATATAACTGACTTAAGAGTGCATCAACGCCGACACGCCCCTCTCTACTTAGCCCGCAAAAAATTCAATCTATGTCTACACCACGTCGGCCTCCCACCTCTCCTTGTCCGCCTGTGCTCGCTCCCATCTCCGCCTAACCTCGTGTAGGGTCATGGAGACGCCAGCGAGGAAGAACAAGAGCAGCAGGTCCTTGCCCGCCAGCGCCTCGGTCTGGAAAATGCTCTGAAGCCAGGGCACGTAGACTAGGCCGAGCTGGGTTAGGAAGGAGACGGCGACGGTCGTGACGAGCATTCGGTTGCCCATGATCGGCGTGTTCAGGCCGCGGTTCTGGAGCGCGGACGCCAGATCAAGGAAAACGAAGGAGGTGAAGGTCTGTAAAGGGAAGCGGGGCGCAGATGATGAGCATGCAGACGACGTTGGCTTGCGTCCGAAGCGAGATGAACGGGTGTCCTCCCTGTCCTACCATGGTCTGATCTCTCCTAGTCACCTCGCCATCCGCGAGCTCGGAGACGTAGACATAAAGCGTGCCGATGACGATGATGCTAGCCGAGAACAGAACGCGGGCAAGTAAGCGCTGATTCAACACTGGCGCCGTTTTGGCCCTCGGAGGTCTTCGCATCACGTCACGATCCACGGGATCGACACCTAGCGACTGCGATGGCGGGCCTAGACGGGTGTTAAGACGGGCGACGACGGTGATTAGCAGCGTACGGGCGAGGCGAACAAGCTAAGATAGGCGCAGAAGGGCCTTGCAGAAAGGCGAGCGCTCACCGTCCATTAGAATGTTGATGAACAAGATCTGCATGGGGTTCAGCGGCAGCGAGAGTCGGAACGCTGTGCTGAGGGTGATGAGGGTCAGCGCGGCGACGGCCGTGCTCAACTGGAACGATAAAAAGTTCTGGATGTTGTAGAAGATGGATTTGCCTTCCAGGACGTGTATCGAGCACGAATTCAAGCAAAGCGCCGAGCTAGGTCAGTCGGCATCCCGTCCTCGTCATACCCCGCTCTCTCTCGAGCGATCCGGAGACTCACCCTCTTCCACGGCGGGTAAAATGGTGGAGAGGTTGTCGTCGACCAAGATGACATCGGCGGCCTCTTTCGCCACGTCCGTTCCGCTCTTGCCCATCGAGATGCCGATATCGGCCATTTTTAGCGCCGGTGCGTCGTTCACTTCATGTGAGCCACGTAAGAGCGGAACGATCAGATCGGCGGCGGCAGGCTCGTGGAGACAGACGCTCGAACGAAAACCGGACTGCGCGAGAGAAACCCACCTCCGTCTCCAGTCATGGCGACAACGCTCCCACGGGCCTGGAACGCGCTGATGATGGCCATCTTGTGCCGCGGCGTCGTCCTGGCGAACACACTCACGTGGGCGATTCGATCTTGTAGCTGACGCTGGCTCAGCTGGTCAATCTGCGGGCCCGTCATCACGCTCGAAGTGCCGGCCTGCGTGGCGATGCCGAGCTGGCGGGCGATTGCGAGCGCGGTGTGCTCCGCGTCGCCTGTGATCATCACTACTTGCACGCCACCGTGGGACAGCGACCGAACCGCGGCCTCGACGCCCCTGCGGGGCGGATCCAACATGGCCTCGAAGCCGACAAACGTGAGCGGCCCAGAGGTGCCAGCGCCGGGAGCAGAGACGAGGGCGCTGGCGTGGAGGCCGGCGCCGTAGGCGCATCCGATGATCCGGAGGCCCTTATCGGCCAACTCGGTCGCTTTGGCGAGGATGCGCGTCCGAGCGGCGGCGTCGAGCGGCGGCGTCGAATTGCCGTCGGCAGAGAGGAAGGTGCGCGACCGCTCCAGCACCGCTTCGAGCGCGCCTTTGACGTAAAGCGTCTGACTCGAGGCAGGGGCGTTGAGCGGCGCTCCAGCGACAGCCATCCATTTTTGCTCCGAGTTGAACGGTATCTCGGAGGACCGTTGGAAATCCTGGCGACCCAGTTTGAGG
The DNA here is from genome assembly GCA_029717555.1 of Peribolospora baueri. Lineage (NCBI taxonomy): Eukaryota > Fungi > Basidiomycota > Peribolosporomycetes > Peribolosporales > Peribolosporaceae > Peribolospora > Peribolospora baueri. The sequence continues at coordinate 182,762 of JAMDHS010000019.1, forward strand.
GAGAAACGACGTTCAAGGCATCAATCCGTGATACGTGATCCGTTTTCCGTCGAGGAGGTACGATGGAAACCGGGACTCACCTGCCTGGCGTCTTCCAACCCGAACTTTGCGAGCACCTCCATCATAGCCACGTCTGTGCTCTGGCCGACGTTCGCCCCTTCCTCGTTTCGAGTCGAGTTGTTACAGAGGTTACCGATTTGGAGCGTCTTCAACAGGGCTCGAGATGGTGTGTGCGGGATGGGTTTGTGTTCTACGTCGACGAGCTCTCCCTCGGTGGTGGACGAGGTAGAGGCGGAAATGGTGGCCGAGGCGGTGTAGATATACGTGACCGTCATTTCGTTCTTTGTCAACGTCCCTGAAAGTCCAAGGCGAGAGCACGACTTGAATATCCGCGCCTCGCACATCCCTCAACGGACAACGCTCGACACGCTCGCTCACCCGTTTTGTCAGAGCAAATGACGCTAACGCTGCCGAGCGTCTCCACGCTGGGAAGCTTCTTGACGATGGCGTTGCGCTTCGACATTCTCAAGACGCCAAGAGCGAGCGTGACGGTGACGACGATGGGCAAGCCCTCAGGAATGGCAGCGACGGCCAGAGAGACTGGGTGGACGGGAACGACGGAGATCAGCGACAGGGACAGAGGACGGGAGACAAGGGAGCTGGGCGAGCGTAGGCACAACGTTTGGAGGGACTGAGTGGACACCGACCTCCGATAGTGAACATCTCGAGCCACTCTCTCCTTTGAAACACGCCCAGCAGGCAGATGACGCCGATGATGACGAACGAGGCGGCGCTCAGTTTCTTGGCCAGCTCGTCCATGCGGAGCTGCAGCGGCGTCCTCCGTTCGGTCACTTCGTCGACCATGCTGAAGATGACGCCCAGCTCGGTGGAGGATCCGGTGGAGATGACGATAGCGCGTCCATGACCTGGCGGGGAGACGAAAGGCGGAGGGAGAACGGTCAAGGCGAGCAGAGGAGAAGGGTAGAACGCGCATGGAGGAACGCACCGTTGCGAACCAAAGTGCCCATGAACGCGATGCAGGTCTTGTCCTGGATCGACAGGTTCTCCTCGTACGGCCTCCTATGCCCGCCGTCGCCGGAGTAGGGCACGGCGTCGACGCCCTTCTTCGCGGGCTTCGTCTCTCCTGTCAGAGTAGACTCATCGATTTCTAGAGAGACGGCTTCGATGAGACGCACATCGGCGGGGATCCGGTCGCCGATGGTGAACGTGATCAGATCGCCCGGGACGAGCTCGTTGGCGAGAACGGTGAGCGGCCGACCGTCGCTGCAAGCAGGAGAAGAGGAAAAGGGGAAGAGGGAAGGAAAGCGTGAGGAACGAGAACGATGGTCCGGTAGCCAATCCGCGCTCACCGGATGAGATGGCAATAGTGAGGCACGAGCTTGTTGAGAGCCTCGAGGGATTTTTCAGAGCGCTGTTCTTGCACAAAGCCGACTGCGATAGCGAAATGGAGAGGCGCACGTATTAGCTGTTGCATTCGCCATGTGCTCCCGATCACCGTGTCGCGCCTCTCCTCCCTAGGCGATCCTGATGGACCGCTTTCACGATGGTCGCTCGGAAGGAGCCTACTCACCGGTGACGACGATGACGATGGCCAAAGTGATGCTGACCGCATCGTCCGTATTTCCGACGACCAAGCTGACGAGGGCACTGCCCAACAACAGCAAGATCAAGGGGCTCTCAACGAACTGTCTGCCGAACTTTATCCAACCGCTCTCGGGCGCGTTGACCTCGAACTCGTTCCACCCTCCGGCCGCTTCGCGGACGGCGGGAACGGATCGGGAAGGTAGGCCGTGGGTGAGGGAGGAGGAGAGGGCGGTGACGGTTTCGGTAGGGGTGTAGCGACAGAAGCGGGAGGAAGGGGTGACGACGGTGTTGAGGGAGGGATGGAAATGGGGTGGGGCGGCGTCCAAGGAGAAGCGCCCGCGGGCAGGGGTGTGGGAGGCGTGTCCCTCGTGAAGGTCTGGAGTGGCGGCTAGATGGGCGGAAAAGAGGAGGCAGAGAGAGAAGAGAGAAGGCGGGAGACGAGAAGTCAACGTCTTCCCTTTCAGCGTCCTGCGAGCGAGGACTGGCAGAGCGGCGTCGATGAGGACAGACTGCCGATGCCAGTCGATCCGCTCAGGCAAGCACGAGCGCGATCGATCCACTATCCCGCCGTCAGTGCCCACCTTTCCTCAGCGTGGTGCTGTAGGCAAAGTTGTTGGGCGTCGGTGGGGGCTGGTAGGCCTGAGCCGCCCCGGGAGGGCCCACATTTCTCAACGAGGAGCCGGCTGGGTATGTGTGATGGACGGCATCGTCAGACATTTCCAGCTTGGCGTACAGGCGGGACGGTGAGGCCGACCGTTTGGGATGGTGGACGGCCATGATCGGTCGGTCGCTGGGCGAGAGGGAGGTGAAGGCGGACGTGGGCGGAAGGGAAATGACGGTGTAATGGGAGCGATGAGAGCAGACCGATGGTGCGACGCTACAGCTAGTCCTGGCTTCTCCCTCTTCTCCACGATGTCATATCACCCTCAAAAGAGCGAGAGCAACCACCGCTGGTGTTCTGGCGGCGTCGAGAAGCACGTTGTCTCTAACTCGACTTGGAGAGACGTTGGGGCCAGCTCAGAGCAGGAGGTCGAAGAAAGGGAGGGATGGAGAGAGGGAGGAGAAGGAAGGACGGTCCGCTACGTTCCTTACTTTATTTTGTGGTCGTTTCGGTGGACTGGTGTGGTTGGAAGAACAGGTGAGTCGGGGTGCCGCTCACGCCGCGAAGGTTGGTCGCGGTCGGACGGCCCTGGGCGCGTCGGCAAAGAGCGCGCCACGTGGATAACGGATGGGCGGCGAGGAAGAGAAGATGGGCGGACGGTGCTATCGTCTCGTCCCTCACCTCGACCGTCGGAAGCGGACGCCTCTGCGCAGCATTCATGGCGTACGCTTGAGCTGCTGTACCCAGCCCATGTGTCTTCCATGGCTCTCTTGCACATTGAGCCGTGCACCTCTCGGCTGCGCACGGCGAGCGGCGGTGGGGTTTGATTAAGGTCGCTTGCACGCATGCTGGTGAGAGCGAGGTTTAACCTAGCGGCAATGTCTCGTTCCCCATCCGGTCGGACGTACGAAGGAGTGCGTCGGTTCGACCCTCTCACCAAACGACGTATTTTTGTCGGAAGGGAGGAGAGATGGATGAGCGCAGCAAGCCGCGCGGCATTGATGATAAACTCAGTCTCCCTCTTCCGAGCTCGCGAGCCGAGAAGATAAGACTCTAAACCGGAATCATGATTACTTGTCTGAGCCGCCCCCGTCCGACATGCGCGCACAAACGACGGTGACCAATCTCCGCTGAGCAACCGAAAGTGAAATGGTGAGAAGGGAGCGGAACATGGGTGGGCGCGATCTGCCTTGAACTCGATCGTCGACGAATGGACGACGACACGAAACCCTATTGGGGGACGAGTCTACGGGGCAAAGAAGGGGCGTGGTGTCCGTCTGCGTCCGCGGGCGATAGAACTCGGAGTAGACGGCGCGGTCGTCGAACTCGCCGCGCCCCGGCACCCGCTCGCTCGCTCCGTTAGCCCTTCTCGCCCAACGTAAAACTGAACGGTCGGTCCGAGCGGCTCGCGGCTCCCCCTTTCAAAGTCGCGAACCAGCTTTCGCATTCCCAGCTCTTCAGAGCGGTGCGCATGAACGTCGTTCGAAGCCCTCGAGCTGGACTGACCGTACTAACAGCCTCTAGGACGCTAACGCGACCGACTTTGTACGTGAGACCGTCGGAACCGGTCGTCGGTCGTCAGAAAACTAAGTACTTCTGCGCATATACTCACTTTTTTTTTTCCTTCCAGACTGCTTCAACATGTCCGCCTCTCGCATCTCGAAGAGGCGCAGGATCGACACCGACGACGCCAACAACGCTGGCCCCAGTCACACGAGGGGAGGCGACAGCGGGGGCGTCATCCAAGTCGACGAGCAAGAGCCCGACGCTGTCGAGCAAGGGCCCAACGATGTCGACGTTTTCGCCCAAGACGGTTCCAGCGTCCGGCGCCGAGTGGCACAAGCGGAGGTCATGGCGACCGAGGGCAGGCGCGCCAACCTCGCTCTAAATGCGCAAGCTCGGCTGACCTTCTGGAGAGACGCCGAGCTCGCCGAGCTCCGGGAAGGGCAGACGCTGCCTGCCAGGAGAGCGTCTCTCTACGAGATGGTCTGCGCCAGGCGCGCCCGCAAGGAAAGGCCTGCGCCGTCGCATGCCGACACCGACAGGCTCATCCTCGGTCATACCGACACAGTCGCCGCTCTCCAGGCCCTGGCTGATCGCCCACTGCGATTCGATCCGTCGCAGTTTCCGAGAGCGCTAGTCCGCGTTCGCTATGACACCATCGACGAAGTCGACCACGCCGCGGCGCCATCTGCTCGTTTCGATGTGCGCGTCAAACGCTTCGCGCAGCAAGACTTTCGTGAAGTTCTGACGCCCTACGACGCCCATTATTATGCGGACTTCGCCCGGTCGGCGCCCGTCTGGGACGTCTTGGACGACTCGTGCGGGCGGGAGGACCAAGTTATATGCGCATACATCGGGACGACGGTCGGTGCCTGTATGCGCAGCTCGGCTTCTTCAGTATATGCATGCTCTTTAGACTCTGACGGCCTCTCTGTAAATCCTGACGGCTTTTTGGATATTTTCTAGCTGGAAGCCCCCTCCACCGCCTCGAAATGGACTCGCAACACGCCATGCGAACCCGTCTGGCAAACTTTGCGAAAGTCTCCGGCGGCTGGTCCGGCTGGGAATGCTGGGAGTTTTCCGAATTGGCGTTTCCCGTGAACGCTCCAAACGCCGACTCTCCTAGTCCTCTGACGCCCCTGCAAATGTTCCGACTCGCTTCGAGGGACGTTGGGTGCGTCGAGGCTTTCCTCATCGATACCGCCGGCCAGACGGCCGTAAACTCGGCCCCGGGCGGCATAGAGGAGGGCGACTGGGTCGTCCCAGAAGAGGCTATTCAGTTGCGAGACAAGGTGAGCCGGTTTGTATCGGCCACTGCCAAGTCCTGGCTTAATCCCCTCCGATTTATCTGGTTCAGATCCTTAAAGGCCAGCAGGCCATCTTCACCGAGCCTGTTCCCAGTGACGAGCTAGATCGGCGCAGGGAACAGGTCAACAAGCTCTTCCGTGTCTCTCAGGCCCGTTACCTTGCCCTAGGGGTCGAGGGCAAGGTTATGTGCGACCGAGGCCTGGAAACGGCGATTACGAACGCCTCCGCGTTTGCCTTTGACCAGCACGGGAGAGTCCTCAGCCTGCTCCTTGGGAAGGATGCCACGCTGGGGGACATAGTCGGCAAGACCTCGTTCGGGGCCCGTGTGCGTGGTCGGGACCGAGGTGAGCTTGGCATCTGTGCTGGTGGACGCCATATGCGCGGCCTTTGCCGGTCTTGACGCCGACGGCGCTCAGGTCACAAGGGGCACACCACGACAGGTCACCCACATCGGCTCAACGCTGAGCACCGTAGCTGAACCGGGGAAGAGATTTCCAGCCGAGGCCAGGATCCGACGGTCGATGAGGCCCGAAGAGGCCGTTTCCGGATCCGGCCGTCCTGCGCGCGCCTAGGCGAGGACGTCCAGAGCCTGGATGCGCTTCCACCGGTCCAGATCCTCTTTTCCCTCGTCCACCGCCCTCCAGTACACGTCGGCAAGCTCGCCCCAGGCAGCGTCGTTGCGCTCGGTAGACGACAAGAAGGTCGCGGCCGATGTAGACCTCAGCGCCCGCGTGATGCCGTTGGCGAGGGCCTTTGGGCCGTGGACGGCGTGTGTGGCCAGGTCGGGCGCGCCATCTAGCGTCCCAAGCTCCTGCTGCCTGCACGAGGCGCAATGGAAGAAGAGGATGGAGCATCGCACCTTGAGACGATTTTCGTCCGACCGGGGCATGGCAGCGAGCGCCTCTCGTTCCGTTGGCGGCGAGAACAGCAAAGAGGTCCATCTATTAGTCCAGCCCGCCACTCGCGGCTCGACGAGAAACCAGGGGCTTACGTCTTCGGATCCGGATTCTGCCGACACTCTTCCTCGACATCGGCGCGCAGCTTCTGAAATGCTGAGCGCGACGACCGATCGAGAGGGCCGTTCCCCGAGACGACGCGCTCGGCCAGCACTCGCTTGAGTTGACCGCCGCTCATCCTTCCGCTCAGCTGCAATCCCCTCTGAGTCAATACGCGGCATTATATCCGACAGCCGTCGCGACCGGGCGGCGGAATACCGCAGATAGTATCAGCGCGTCCCCCGGACCCGCTCTGAACCAAGTTAACCAGTGGGTCCTCAATAGCGTCCCGTCTCGCGCGCATAGTCGTACGCTTTCGCTTTCCGTCTTTGGCCAGCCGCCCGACGTTTTGTGCATCGCCACGTCGCCTGGCCGTCCGTCGCAAAGTCTTTCCGGCGCCGACGCGATTCGCGTCAGCGTCCGGAGCGGCTTTGACGTGGTCAGCATCCTCGCGCGGGTGCAGACCAGGCCGAACCGTCGTATCGCCATCGGACCGGTTGACATGTCCTGCTCCTTCGTCGTCTCGGACGCCAGGCAGCCCGACCTACCCATCGTGTACGTTTCCGACACGTTCACCAGGTTGACCGGCTACCAGGCGCCCGAGGTCATCGGCAAGAGTTGCAGGTTCCTTCAGGCGCCCGACGGGCAGGTCGCTCAGGGAAGCAGACGACTATATACCGACAGCGCTGCTTGTCACCACTTGAAGAAACACCTTGCCTCGTGCAAGGAGGTGCACTCTGTTGCCTCCCGTGCGAGGGAGGACGCGGAGCGAGGAGACGAAAGGAAAAAAAAAAAAAAAAAAAAAGGGTAGCGCAAGTGGTTCCGAGCTGGTCTTCCGCCGTCCAGCTCGGCCGGGCCGACCGCACGAGTTGTGTCCCACTTTGCTTGTCTCGCCCGACGATCCACTGACGGAACGAAACACGTCTTCCCAACTCCTCCATCCAGACAAAAAGATGGATGGAGTTGGGAAGTGCAGCGATGGACCAACGGCCGGCGCCCCAACCCCGTCCCGTCCTCGCGCACCCTTTTCTTTCTTTCTCCCAGGCGCCCAACCCCCCCCCCCCGCGTTCGTGCCGTCCCATCCCATCCTATCCCGTCTCTTCCCTTCCCACCGCCTCGCGTCGCACCTCCACGATAGACAGCGACAGCGACAGCGAAAGCGCATGCACACGCACACGTACACGCACACGCACACGTACGCGAACGCATACGCATACGCATACGCATACGCGCCGCGCCACAAGACTCTCGCTCGCATCGACCGTCCCTTCCGCTCGCGCTCAAAAGAAAGCAAATTCAAAGGTTAGCCCCCTCCGCGCGCGCGCACCGCGCCGCGCCGCGTTAAGGTCGCGTCTGTTCGCGTCTGTTCGCGTCGCCTTCTCGCCCTCGCCCCTCGCCCAAATCTCAAAGCCCAATCCCAAGCACCTCCCCTCCCCCTTTCCTCCGCCTCGTGGAGGCGATCCTTCTATTTTGCAAGGATGGGCCACGCCACCTATGCACGTAAATCTCTTATCTCTTATTACATGTGTATTTGCATGTGCATGTGTCCAGGACAGGACAGGGCGGGAGGAAGAAACGGTCGTCTCATGGATAAAAGGAGAAAGTGGGACGAATCGGCGCGCGAATGCTCCACCACATTTTCTTTCTCTTTTTAATACGTCGAATCTTTCCACGCGTAGTGCGGAGGAACAAGCTGGACGGACGGAGAGGCTTCTTTCGTCGGGCGATCACTATTCACGGCACGAACGAGACCGGCACGAGAGCACAACGGAAGCAGGGCCGAGGCGAGAACGAACAAAACTAAAACGAATCGAACGAAACGAAACGAAAGCGCGGGCGGGAGGGCACGGCGAAGGGACAAAGGAATAAAACGTGCGAAGCGAAAGAAATGAACGGGAAGAAAAAGGGAAAGGGCAGATTACACGGGCGGAACGAAGGGTGCCGGCGGACGGAGAGAGAGCACGGGACGGATAAACATCGGTGAAGGAGGGAGGGAGGGTCCGAAGAGCGGAGAGACGGCTAGCACCTAAGACGAGTCCGGGGAGAATAGGGACGAACGACGACGACGACGACGACGACGACGACGACGACGACAGGGCCAAAAGTACACACGCCCAGGGGCTACAACGAGACCCGACCGAGTCGAGTCGGATCTGCGGCGGGCGGACGAGCGAACGAGCGAGCGGGCGAGAAAAGGCATAGCATGGCGGAGAGCGTAAACGGCGGAAGACTGGCGTTGGATACCAGCAAACGACCAGCAGGATAAAGGCGGTCGGCTCGTAGCCGCTGGCCGAGGGGTAGAAAATAGTGAGCCGAAGCAGAGGCGGCGGCGGCGGTGGCGCCTCAACTATGGCGGCGAATAACCAGGCAAGCCCTCGCCGTCGTCGTCCAAGTCGCCGAGGCCGAGATCATGTGCATCGTCGTCCTCCTCGTCATCCTCGCCGCCAATGCCGGTGCCGGCTTCACCGCCCTTGTGAACGGCGTGCGCGGCCTCGTACTCCTTTCGGAGGGTCTCGTAGGCTATCTTGTCGCGCTCTGCCATGTCGAGATATGGCTATAGGGAAGGCGGGCGGGTGTGCAGAGGGCGCGTATGAGCATACAGTCACCGTCACGCATCGCAAACGGAACGCGTCGCACCTGCTTCTCCGCATCGCTCAAGCTCCTCCACTTGTGAGCGGCCAAAACGCTCTGCTTGGTGGTCTCCTCCTCTCCATTGAATACGTCCTCCATCATGGCCACATTGGCGCGGATGGCGCGGAGGAAGAGGAAGTAGGCTGAGAGGGGCTTTTTGGGCGCGTTCGGGTCCTTCAGGTTGCCCTTCCGAGATTTGCCGGCCTTGCGCTGCTGCGAGCGGAAGAGGTTCTGCGGATGGGGCGGATCGAGAAGGCGGGTGGAGGTTGAGCGAAAGAGAAGAAGGCGAGAGAAAGAGAAGAAGGCGAGAGAAAGAGAAAAAGGCGAGAGAAAAAGAAGACGAGAGCGAAAGAGAAAAAGGCCAACGGGCTCACCTCATGCTTAATGTCCTCTGGGGTGAGCGTGAGCCGCCACGCAGCGACCTCCTTCTCGTACTCCTTCTTTAGTTCCTTGCTCTTCTTTTGGTACACCGATTTTTCCTCCGCGCTCAGGCTCGCATACCGTTGCCCGGCTTCCTTGGCCACATGGGCAACGTTCATCTTTTCGCTCGCCGACGCCGTTTGTCTGTACTGCTGGAGCTGCTCGGCGAAGAAGATCTGCCACGCCGACGGCGCCTGCTTCGGCGGCTTCAATCGAGATTTGAGCGGCGGTTTTGCTGTCGCGCGGCGAAAGAAAGGGCGCATACAAGGTCAGCGATGGCGATCGATCGATGGATCGCCGCGGGCCTACTCACGCTTGTCCTCCTTGGCCGCCTTTGCCTTGCCGCTCGTCCTGGCGCTCTTGGTCTCCTTTTCGGCGTCGTCGCCCCTGGCGTGGGTGTCCGAGCTGCCGCTGGCCTTTCTCTTGACGCCCGCCTTGACAGGTTTAGCGTCCGCGAGGGCGGTGGAGGGCCCGGGCTGGCCGGGGGCGCCGGCGCCGGCGCCGCTCAACTCGGCTTGGCCGTGCGTGGACACGTCCGGGGACGAGGTGGTGTGCTTGGGCGCCGCAGTGAGGCTGGAAGGACTGGTGGAGGTGGGGCCGGGGGCCTGGGCGAGGTTGTAATGGGAGGCATGCACGACGCCGGGCGAGCCGAAAGGGGGGCCGAGGCCGGGGGCGGTGGTGGCGCCGGGGGCGACGGTGGCGTAGCTATACATCTGAGCGGGCTGGCCGGCGGGCTGATGAGAGGAGGGGTGATGGGCATACATCATGGGGCTGGGGGCTTGCTGCTGCGGGAGGGAGTAAGGCTGGTGGTGGTGCTGGTGGTGGTGTTGCTGCTGCTGCTGCTGATGATGCTGCTGCTGTTGCTGCTGCTGGTAAATAGGGTACGATGGGGCGGAGGCGTGGGGTGCGAAGCGGGGGGACTGCTGGGAGGGGCCGAATGCGTCGTAGGACTGCTGAGCGGGGCCGTGCTGGGCGGCAGCGAGGGCCTGAGGGGCGGCGACGGGGCTGTGGTGAAGGGAGGCGGCCTGAGCATGGGCGGGTTGGACGACGGTGGCGGCTCTGGCGGCGTCGTAGGCGAGCTGTCGGTCGTGAGCGGGCGCGGCGACGCCCTGGTGGAGGGTGGCGTTCATCATGCCGCCGGGGTTGAAGTACTGCTGAGGGCTGAGTGCCTGGGAGAAGGACTGGGGGGAGACGGTGGTGATCTGGTGGGGCTGGGGATGGGCATGTTGTTGCTGGAGATGGTGCTGGTAGGCGAAGTGCTGGGGTTGGGTGTGGGTGTAGGAGGGATAAGGGGAGCCGGAGGAGGAGGGGGAGGGGAGGTGGTGGGGGTGTTGTTGGTGTTGGTGTTGGTGTTGGTGTTGAGAAGTGGGTTGGTGGTGTTGGTGTTGGTGGTGTTGGTGGAGGGGTTGGTGTTGGTGGTGTTGTTGTTGGTGCTGCTGTTGCTGTTGCTGTTGCTGTTGCTGTTGCTGTTGCTGGAGACGCTGGACCTGGGCCTGGGCGGCGGCGGCGCTGGCAGAGGTCTGAGGCGGAGGGAAGCCGTCGACGCCTACGCCTGCGGAGTCGAGTGCGGGGGAGCCCATGCCCATGCCCATGCCCATGTGATAGGCGTCGGTGGATGACGAGTCGTGGTGGTCGTGGCCGTGACGGTGACGGTGCGAGGACGCGGCGGCGGCAGCAGCAGCGGCGGCGGCGGACATGAGAGGGCGGAGACGGAACAAAGAGGCGGAGGGGATGGATGGCCGAGGTAGAGGGGCAGTAGCGAGGAAGGAGGGATGGGCAGGCAGTCAGTCAGTCAGTGAGAGAGTGGAGGCGGCTTAGGGCTGCCCTAGACGGAGGCCACGGTTAGGCGGCGGTGAGGACGGACAGGCGGCGAGCGAGGGCGAGAAGAGGACACGGCGACGACGGAGGCCGGCGGACGGACTCGGTCGTGGTGGGAGGGCAAAGGAAAGAGGAGAGAAAAAGGTGGGAGGAGGAAGAGAGGCGGAGGAAGAGTTCATGTACCCCTTCCCTTTAGTCCCTTCCAGCCCATGCACTCCATCCATTCCTTCGCCACCCAATCACGGCCCCGCATTCCCCATTCCGCAGCCCGCGCCCGGATCGCCTCCCGCCCAATTCATGCCGTTTCTATTCCGCATTCATCCCCCTTTCTATTCCCAATTACCCGCTCTTTCAATCCGCCATCCTCTCCGTCATTTCGCGTCACCCTCCCCCCGCCCTTACAGAAGGCAATACCCCGCTCGAAAATAGCAATACAACGGATCCAGCCCCGGCCCAGCCAACCCGTCCCTCTGTCCATGCGCCCGTCACTCCGGCGTCCGCAGCAGACAAACGGCCGCGAGTGACTCCGGCAGCCGCAGCAGACTGCCGCAGCAGCCAAGGACTCGTCGACGACTCGTCGCATCAATCACTGCGGCGTCCACCCGATCTCCTCGTCTATTCATTCATCCTCCTCTCCATTCGTCCACCGCCCCCTTCATCGCCCCCCTCCTCGTCGTCCCTCCCTCTCCCTCCCCCACCAAACCCGTCCCAGGAGGAACAGAAGAACGAAAGAACGGACATCTTCCGCCCACCATGCCCGGCGAGTTCGGCGGTGTCGACGCCTTTGGCATGCGTCGTAGCAGGTGAGTTCTTGCGCACGGGTAGATAGATAGACAGACAGACAGATAGATAGACAGACAGAAAGATAGATAGATAGACAGACAGATACACACATACACCATTTCTCCCAAAGCACCTCCGGCCAGCCACAGTCCCAGTCGGCGTTCGGCGGTGCCGGCGCCTTTGGCCTCTGGCGGCGGCTTGCCTTGGTCCATCGCGTCGCCCGCCGCATACACTCACCTTCTTCCCGTAACCCCCTTCGTCTCCCCCTTCGTCTCCCTCCCAGCTCTACCGCCCAACCGCTATCCACCGCACTCGTCCCCACCGAGCCCGCCACCCTCGCCCAGACCCAGCCTTCGTCCCCCGCCGGAGGGAACCAGTCCCGGTTCGGAGGCTCCAATGCCTTTGGCCGCACCAGTGCCTTTGGCTTGAGCCAAACGTGAGCTTTGCTTGATCGATCATCGCCGCGTTCACGGTACCAGTTCTGACGGATGGTCTTGTCCTTGCCAGTACTACATCCCAGCCCCAGTCCCAGTCGACGTTCGGCGGCACTGACGCCTTTGGCCTCAAGCGGAGGTGAGCTTTTTTTGGCTCTGCGCATCGCGTCGTCTCGTCGTGCCCCTTCAACCCGTCGCTGACGGGCCCCTTTGTCTTTCTTCTAGCGCTCCGCCGCAGGGTGGTCCATCCCAATCTCTCTTTCCCTCCTTGTCCCAGCCCCAGTCCCAGCTCCAGCCTCAACCCCAGTCCCAATCCCTCTTTCCCTCCCTGTCCCAGCCACAGTCCCAATCCCTCTTCCAGTCACAGCCACAGCCACAGTCCCAATACTCCTTCCAGGCCCAGGCCCAGGCCCAGCCTCAGACCCAATCCCTCTTCTCGTCTCAATCCCAACCCCAAACCCAATCCCTCTTCTCGTCCCAGCCCCAGCCCCAGGCCCAATCTCTCTTCTCGTCTCAATCCCAGCCTCAGACCCAACCCCTCTTCTCGTCCCAATCCCAGCCTCAGACCCAATCCCTCTTCCAGCCCCAGACCCAGTCCCTCTTCCAGTCCAAGTCACAGCCGTTGTTCCAGTCCGGCTTCCGGTCCCAGCTCGGTGCACAACCACTTGCATCCTTGCAGCAGCAGCAACAACAGCAACAGCTACAGCCGCAGCCGCCGACCGTGCTCACCACTACTCCCATCTACATGAAGCAGAGGTACCAAGACGTGCCGGACGCCGCTCGCGGTTTGATCGATCAGATCGAGTGAGGAAGCCACCTCTGGCCTTTTTCCTCCTTCCCATCCTACCCTAACCTCTTTTTCTTCCTCCTTCGCCGACCTGCATGCACAGAGGAGAAATCACGAAAAAGATGCAGATTATGCAAGACCTCCGCTCGTGCCACATCGACCGAGAGGTCGTCAAGGGCTCCCAAGCCCTGCGTCACCTGCAAAACGTGAGTGGATAAAATGGGTGATTTTATTTGGCCCGCCCGCCGGCCGCTCAACCGTGCCTCCTCTTTGACCCCCTCAGGAGCACCAATCCGTGTCAGCGCTGCTCGAGGAAGACGTCGTGCTCGTCAAAGAGCTCCGAGACCGCGTGGAGAAGGACTACAGCGACATGATCATTGCCGCCCGTATCGTCGACGGACACAAGGACCCACACAACCAGGGCAGCTGGCTCAAGACGCACGTCAAGTTTCCGTTTGAGTGAGCACGATCACGGGCGATCGATTATTCCTTTCTCGTCTCATCTCATTCACCGTCGCTTTCCTCCGCACAGGTTCTTCTCTCGCGAGGCCGAGCTCTTCCGGGAATGCATACAGCGAAGCAGGGCGACGTTGGAGGTGAGCCGAGGCGAGCGTTGGTTATCGAACGCGAACCCGACCCTCACCCCTCCTCCTTTCTGCCCAGCAAATCGCCCATCACGTATCCGTCATCGACAGCAGGGAACAATACACGCCCCAAGCCGTATCGGAGATCATACACACCCAACACGCTTCCCTCGTCGCCCTCGCCGCACAGGTCGGTGAGATGCACGCCGAGATACAGCGGCTTAAGAAGCAGTATCGCGAACTTTGGCAAGTGCGTTCGTTTCTTCCGCCTCCTCGCCTCGCTCTACCTACCACCACCCACCCTAAGAACAGACAGCTGACCTCCCATCCCGTTTCTCCAGGAACGGACGAACGCGCTCCGAGACCCGTTCGCATCCTCCGCCATCACCGCTACCTGACCCTCCCACCGCCTCCCGCCCGCTGCCCGCACCTTTGTACGAGTATCGCAACGACTGACGAATTTCGAACCAACTTATTTTTGGATCAGATCACGCTCTCTCTGTGTAGTCCTTCCCTCCGCTTTTTCTTACTACCCTCGCTCGAGATGGGATGGATGAGGCGCCACAAGGGGCTTGGCTTTTTTTTAACAAAACTCCGTGTTACGGACAGGGAAACAGACCGCTGACGGAGAGAGCCGCCGTGTCCGCTCAAGCGGCCGGTAGACGCATGCGGCAACAAGGATGGCGCGGGCGCATTTAGCGGGCTAGTCGAAGGGGCGAGGCGAGGCGCATGGGTCAGCGTCTCGAATCGAAGCGACGTTAGGCAAAAAGAGGAGGCCGCCTCTCATCGACGCTCACACTTGAAGTAGTTCTGCAGAACCTGCAGACCCTCCGAGTCCTCGCCAAAGTTCTTGACGACGACGCAGGAGCAGCCGACCACCTTGCGCGGGTTGCCCTCGCGGTCGATCTTGCACAGACCGGCCCAGGTGCCAAGGGTCTTGGGGTCAGAGACCTTGAGCAGGTCGATCTTGTGCTCGGCGCACAGGGCCTCGATGAGCTTGATGTACTCGGCCTCGGTGCAGGTCTCGACGAGGACGCAGAGGTGGGCCTCGCGACTACGAAAAGAAGAAACGAACGAGGGAGGGCCGCGAACGGGTCAGCCCCGAGGTCCCGCCGGAAGCGCTCCTGACCGACACCAGCAACGATGAGAAATCCCTCTTCTCCCACGACGTCGCCTGCTCCGTCGCCCAAAAAGCCCTCTCCTTTCTCCATCCATGAACGCTTCTACCTCGCAAAAATGAAAAAGGAAAGGAACCGAGCAGAGCAGAAAACCAACGCCAAACGGAAAACGCGACGCACCGGTCAAGGGCCTTGGCGCACTCGCGCAAGCCACGAGCAAGACCATCGTGAATGAGAGCTTTCTTAAGGACCTGCTGGAGCGCCTCCTCGATGGACATCGAGCCCTTGGGAGCCTCAGCGGCCACCTCAACCTCTTCGCCGGCCTCCTCGATGACCTGCGGGGTTTCTTCGGTGTCCGACATGTTGGGGGAGGGGTTTTTTCCGGGAAGGAGAAAGTTGGAAAAAGGGGAGAAGCGGAGAAACGTCGAACTTGAAGACGATGTGGTGTCGGAAAGGAGAGCGAAAGCGCACCACCGGCAGGACGGGAAGATCGATGGGTTCCCACCTGTGCAGTCGGACGCGGGTCGTGAGAATTTAGGAAATAGTAGGGTTGTTGTATCTAACCCTAACCCTAAACTTTCGCTCGATCGCCCCCCTCACACGCTTGTGCGACTCTGATACGAACCTAATAATAAACCGCCCGGTCAATCATCTCGCCGGGCAAAGAGGCTGGTCTGCTTTTGGCGTCCCCCCGCGCGCGCCCATCTCTCCCTCTAGTACTGCCTTGCTTTTCCCTCCCTCCACTACCCTTCTTTGTTATGTGCGGTTAGGTACCTGGGTTGCTGCCAGGTTACGCGCTGCTAGAGCTCGCCTTCGTCGTCGTCGCATCGCCTAGATCGGCTCGCTACATCTGTCGTCGCCGCCTTCTTCGCCAGTGTCAGCTCGGTATCACTGCAAGTCGAGCTCTCACACTCGTTCTCGCACGCAGAACGTAGATATAGGGAAGAGAGAAAGGGTGAGCGGGGATGGCGAGACAACAGGACGTGGGAAGGACGAGTGAGAACAGAACGAAGAGTACGGCGTCTTTTCCAAAAGGTCCTGGCTCGTCCGCTTAACGAGGAAGGTATTTTCCGTTCTTCTATGTATTATGCTGGGGAAAGAGATTGGATCGATGTGCCTCGTTCACCGCCGGTGATTCTGGCGACCCTATATGTACCTCGATCGGTCTCAACGTCGTAAAATCACTTCCACTTCCCTCGTATCGTACTTCGAGATCAAATACGGGTGGGTGCCTGAACGCATCCTTCGAACATAACGAAAAAAATGAAGAAGACGAACGAAAGCCAAAGTGAGAAGCGAAGATTATAATTGAAGGATCCATCGTAGAGACGTCCAGACGGCTCCTCATCGTACTCCTCATCGTTTTCCTGTCGACTCTTGTCAGCTGGGCCCACTTGGATCTTCTCGGATCGAGGGGAGGCGTGGTGTGCATGACGGGGTATACAGAAAGCGGGGAATATACATTGGACGATAACGGCCAGGACAAGGGGAGAGGAAACGGTACGCAAGATAGCAGCGGTTGGCGGGGGAAAGAAAGTATGTATAGAGACGGCGTCGGACTTGTGACGGAGTGAACTTCTCCAGTCGTGGGGGAGGCATGGTGCACACCCAAATGCCACCTCCCATGCCCACAAGGGCGGTGGACAGCCGCGACGGGGCCACGACTCGGGCCAGCTAGTTCCGAAGCGCGATCCGCCTTGTCTTGCCGTCCCCATCCGATCGGGGGCTACGACGCATGCCCGAAAACTCTGCGGCCCGAACCTATCCGCCGTCCAAGGTCATCCATCCCGAGCGCCGAGCCCCCATTCATCTACCCTCATATGACCCGACGGCTTAGAACAGCTGCATCGTCACTGACTTGGACGACGGAGAGGATAAGCGAAGGACGAGGGGGGTGAAAGAAAAGGGCGCGCCTATTCGCCGACTTGGAGTCGAGGACGAGCAAATCGATGGCGATGTTCGTACGGCTCTCGCACGCACGGCTCGCCCGACTCGTCGTACGAGGGCGCTCCGGTAGTGTGTCAAGTGGAGAGAAAATGTGCGAAAGGACCGGCAAGGCGTCGTTGGATAGGCACCATTCTCGACGGACCAAGTGACGGGAAGCAAAGGCGGCAACAGCCTAGTCCGGTCTTCTACCGGCGAGGAATGCCTTGTGGAGTCCCCCTGCTCGTCAGGGCTAACGGCAGGAACAAGGTGGTGGATGGACGGTGGGAGAGACTGGACGGTGGCTTCCTTGTGCGAGGCGAAGACGGCGAGCAAGCGAGATATGCTCGCAAGAGGTCCGAAGCGTCTCCATCCTAAGACAGCGTCTGCAATGCCTCTGGCGCCATCAGACGGGAGCATTCCCCTCAAGAGAAGAAGCGTTCGACGGCGCCGATGCGGATTGACCTCCCACGATCTCGAATCCGCTGACGAGCTTGGTCGGTTTGGAGTTAGATGCGGCTACCACGCCAAGTTGAGAATGATCTCTGGCCGTCGTCTTCCCATCGCTTGGCCATTGTCCACGTGCACCAGCGACCTCACGGGCGGCCCTCTCGGCAGCGGCAGTAAAGTCAGCGTGGAAGGCTTCGAGGTGAGAGGGGTCCGCGGTAATGGGCGTGTTCTGGGGCGCCGCCCCGACGGCGGCAGCGGAGGAGGAGAAGGATGACGAGCTCGGAAAGGCGCCACCGGACTCGTACGAGGTGCTGGGCGCCACGATGCCGCTCCCGCCTGCTCCGATGAAGGAGCGAGAAGAGAACGATGCAGGGCGATAGTGTCCCTGGCTAGGCCCGGCGCTGGAGGTGTCCCATTGGCTCGACGAGGCGGGTGACCAAGCGTAGTGCGAAGGGCTCATGCCGACGGAGCTGGGCAGCGTCTGTTGGGCGTGGTGGTACCCGCCCGGGCGCTGATGGTGACCGATCATGCCGGCGAGCTCGTTGCGAACGGCGCACAGGTCGAGGCCGTGGTCGCCGGCGTGGACATCGGAGGAGAAGGCCGACACAAGGTCGTCCATCGTGATGGCCATCTTTGAGGACGACGGGGAGGAAGAGGAAGGGTGAGTGGGTGCCAGGTTGGTGGTAAGGGCGAGAGGAGGCGGAGGAAGCGAGGTGGCTGAACGAGCGGGGTGGTCGAAGGGGAGAGAGGAGGGTGGAACGTGGTGGCGGACACCGGCTGAGGACGCAAGCCAGTCTGAGAGCGCCAAGGGAAGCTCGACGGATCCGGCTCGGCTCTTGTCGCTTCTGAAGACGCGGTATGCGCGAGGCTAGCCTATCTATCTATTTATCTATCTGTCACCCCGCCTGCGGTCCGGATCGTGCCGGCGTACGTCGAGATGTGGATGGCGATGAGGAGGACGGCGTGGGCCGGTCGAGGCTGGCAAGGATAAGGGGTCGGTGGG
Source organism: Peribolospora baueri (assembly GCA_029717555.1). Lineage (NCBI taxonomy): Eukaryota > Fungi > Basidiomycota > Peribolosporomycetes > Peribolosporales > Peribolosporaceae > Peribolospora > Peribolospora baueri. The sequence goes on from JAMDHS010000019.1 coordinate 200,725, forward strand.
AGTGAGGGGACGTGCGACCGTCGATCTCAGCCAATGTCGAAGGAGAGCCGAGTCTTGATAAGGCGAGGTGGAGCGATGCGGGTGGTGGGCGACGGAGGGAGTGGGTCGGGGTCGGACGTGTGTGTGAGTGTGTGTATATATGTACGCGGAGGAGGAGGAACGAAGGGGGCGACGGTGGTGGACAGGAGAAGGGACGGAGTCGGCTCGCCTTTGTGCGACTCTGGCTCTGTTGTGCGACCGTCCAGCCAGCCAGCCCAGCCCAGCCCAGCCCAGCCCAGCCCGGCGCCGTCGATCGGCAGTCGGCAGTGAGCCGTCGGCGGTGTCGTACGGTTTCGTCGCGCCTTGCCCTCCTCCTTCTCCGTAGAGTAGAGTAGAAGAGAAGAGACGAGGGCATGATGGAATGGACGGCGACAACGAGCCCTAGCGAAACATGCACACCCGGCCCGACTCCTGCAGAAAGAGGCTCTACCTTGCAGTCATTCCTATTCCTATTCGTCCCCGCTCTCGGGCCTGACCAAGCAAGCCCAGACAGACGGACAGAGGGAGTGAGGCGCCCCATGTCGTCTGCGCGTGCATTCGCTCGGCGCATCCCTATCCCTCGGTATTTAGTACAGACCCGTTTGCTCCTTGGAAAGAAGGTCAAGCATGTCTTCGAACACGCCGCATCCCACGCTACAGCCACCCCTCCGTCACATGCACGTTAACTAATTAGCCCCGTTCGTTCGTTAACTTCGAGCCGATCGAACGTTTGCTCGTCGCATCCTAAACTTCACTTACACAACTTTGCTCGACGCATCGCATCGGGCCCCTTCCTTCGCGCGTAATGTGATGATGCCTGTGCGACCGGGGGCCACATATTCGGGTCACCGGGCCACGCCTCATCCTATCTCTCCAGCGAGCGTCGACGGGAGGAGCCGAAACTGATCTGAAACGCCTTAAGATGGAACGCTCGAATGCGTCCTTCGCTCGCCGTCACTTAAACCTCCTGGTCGCCTCCCTCCTCCGCCAAAAGTCCCGTCCCGAGCGCCGGCATTCCGGGCCTTCGGACAACCGGACAGGCGTAGCATCCGCCAACACCGTCCGTCCGTCGAACGCCGCCAGGGTGGTCGGTGGGTGGGCGATACCGCTCCTCCTTCTTTGCATCCGCCGTTACTTTGCGTCCCTGTGGAGCGTCGTCCGGTCTCCTCCGATAGCTTGCCAGAGGCTGGCATGCGGCAGGGGAGGGATGAGAAAAGGAAAGAAAAGAAAAAAGGTGGCCGCCTCAATGTCAGACAGGATACGTCGATCCAAGCATGTAGAGACCGACTGGGCTAGAACAGTTCGCCGTCTTCGTCTTCGTTGCCCTATCCACCCTGCCAGCGGCGTGTGCGAGCCTTTATTATTACACACCGAGTCGAGGCGACTATGCGGAGGCTCGAGTGAGGCTCCCTTTGTTCCCGGGCGAGAGAGCATGTGCCAACGCCGACCGACCGACCCGAACCCGTCGACGCCGTGGCTGCTGGAGTGAGTTCGTCCGCCACGTGGGAGGAATCCTTACCTCCGGCCAAGTCCGGGCCCACAGCGCGACACGCGAGAGGTGGGAGGGTGGAGTAGAAGCCGAACCCAGTCGAGACGGTCGTACTCGCACGCCTTCGCTTTCATTTTCCACATCGTCGTTCACCACCCCTTTAGGTTCAGTAGAAGAAGAGGAAACAAGCAAAGATGGGAGCGGGTCAATCTCAGATATTGGAGGAGATGGAGAGGACCTCCAACTGTGCGTACCACCCACCCGTTCGCTCGTCGCTCGTCGCTCTGTCGCGCGACCCCAGGTCCGGGTCTTGCACATCTCCGACCCTCAGACCTCTGTCGGTTGTGTAACCCGGCGGGCAAGCGAGCGCGCATGCCAATTCCTCGGCTCTCTCTCTCTCTGACTCCTATATCATCTCCGATCCGATCCGCTGCGCACAGTCTCCGGTCCAGAAATCCAACGGCTCAAGAAACGCTTCATGAAGCTCGACCGTGACGGGTCAGGGTCGATCGACAAGGACGAGTTCTTGCAGATCCCTGCTATCGCTAATAACCCCCTGGCGTTGCGAATGATCGCCATCTTTGATGAGGAGTGCGTCCGACGACTTCGTCCAAGCCGGGATTCGAGCTCGAGGCTGACGTCCCTTCTTGTCTTGTTCCATCTCCTCCTTCTCACCTCCCTTGTCGCCTCCAGCGGTGGAGGCACTGTCGACTTTCAAGAGTTTGTCGGCGGCTTGAGCGCGTTCAGCTCCAAGGGCGGCAGGGAAGAGAAACTGAAGTGTGAGCACGAGATTCCCGTCCTCCATCACGGTCGACTCCGATCGTCTATCGTTCTCATCGTCCACCACCTTGTTCTCTCCCAGTCGCCTTCAAAGTCTACGATATGGACCGTGACGGGTACATCTCCAACGGCGAGCTCTTCATCGTCCTAAAGATGATGGTCGGCAACAACCTCAAAGACCAGCAGCTACAGCAGATCGTCGACAAGACCATCATGGAAGCCGACCAGGACGGGGATGGCAAGCTTAGCTTTGAGGAGTTTACTGCTATGGTCGCCAACACGGTACGTCCCCTTGGCTTTCTCGACGCGTCCGTCGGTCGGTATAATAACGGCATTCCACTCTCCTCGTCCGCCTGACCGGCCGTGGATCGTTTGTGCCACTGCTACGTTAGGACGTCGCCAAGCAATTGACGCTCGAGGATCTCTTCTGAGGCTCCGCCGTCGCCGTCCCTCTCCCTAGCGTCTTATCTCTCCTCCCTCTCTTTCTCTCCCTCTCACTCAGCCTCTGTTTCCCTCTCTCTCGAGCCCTCCGCTCAAAGTCTCGCACCATCGTTTCGTCAACCTCCCCCCCCTTCCCCATCTCCTACCTCACATACCCCGCTTTTTACAACTGACGTTCTCCACCAAGTTGAAGTTGGATTGGGCGTGTCGTCGTCGTCGTGCTCGTGAGCTCACTGGTGCTTCGTTTCCTTCTCCCTTCTTCGTACATAACACCACCATTTTTTTTTCTGGATTTCTTCCGGCCTTAGTCACTCCCTCATGTTCCCGGACCTTGCTTGCAGTCGGAGGGCGCGTTGGGTCCATGTAGTGTATAGCTTGCAATTCAGGGTTAGCGGGAAGGACATGGGGCGAAGGGGGGCCCGGACGACACCCAACGTACAAAACGAGCGTCGATCGTGGGCGGCAAAACAAACGTGTTGGAACGGACTGCTTTCCACACACACACGCCTCCAACGCTCCCTAGTCCCGACCGTCCTCCTCTCCACCCCGCCGTCTGCGAGGCGGGCTCGCGCTCCGCCTCGGCGGCGGCAATCGCTCATCCCTCGCTCTTTCCCACTTGTACCCTCCCGGACTCCTCTCCCTCTCTCTTTCTCTTTCTCTTTCTCTTCCGCCCGCCCCCCAACCTCCTCTACGAACCCCATTCCCGGCAGCCCGCCGCCCGATGTCCCAGCGGTCACCCGTTCGCCTCTCCGTGGACGAATGGCCCCGCCCGCCAGCGTCGCCGCCCGGACCCCAAGGGTGAGGAGCACCGCGAGGCGTCGGGTCCCCGAAGGACGCGCGTCCGCCACCGGCGGAGCCCATGATGCCGATCCCTCCCCGACCGCCTACTGGACCGCCGCGGCCTTCGAAACCCGCTCCTCTTCGCCCTCCGAACCCCACGCCCAGTGCATCCAGAGGCGCCATCCGTCCGCCCGGCGGGCCCGGAAGGACGATGGAGCAGTCGAGGTAATCGCCATCGGCGAAGCGCAAATCGGCGAGCGAACGCTTGCCGTCGTCTCGCCTCTTCCCCCCGCCACTTGCCGTCATCCGCCCGCTAGGCGGAGGAGGCCCGTCTCTCAGCGGTTCGTCCATGCTCACCCCACCTTCCGTCTCGCCCCACTCATCTCCCTCCAATCCTCTTCCCTCTTCGCTAAACAGTTCCGACGCTTGGACCACCCCGGCGTCTCTCGCGACGTACAGACCCCTCCGGCTGTCGAAATAGACCAGGCGAAAGAGGTAGCGCGAGGTTGGGATCTTGAGGGACGGATTGGCATCGAGGAGGTACAGAATCAAGGTGCGGAGGGTGGTGGAGCGCCTGTATCGCGTGCGGAAGGAAGGAAGGAGGGGGGTCAGCAGGCAGGGCAAGCGAAGAAGCAAACTTGGAAGGCAGGCCGGCTGGCACGCCGCCAGGTGCCGATAACTAAGGTGAGCGCGTAAAGAAGCCCGGTAAGCGGTTAAGGTAAGCTCACCACACGTAAAGCCGATGTTCATCTCCTGCGGCCACCATCGGCGGCTCAAAGTCTGTGACGGGTCGGAACGGCCCGACCTTGACAAAGGTCCGTATGAGGAAAGGACATGACTGGTTTGACGCAAAACGAAGAGAGGAATAGGCCGGTCGTGAGCGCAAGAGCGAAGGGCCAAGTGGCTCGCTCCCCAAGCTCACCTCCTCCTCGTCCTCAGCGTCCTTCCTCGGTCCCCGGCGCTCGTCCGGGCTCCTGGACGGCGAACGGGAGCGAGAGCGTCGCGGGGACGGCGAGCGTGATGTGCCCATCGTCGGTGTTGGTGGTGAAGTGGTCATGGGAGTCAAGAACGACGTGAAGCGCACGCTGCGGAGGTGATCGAAGCGCGACGGAGGAGCGTGCGAACTCCGAACGACGACCTTCGCAGCCGACCTTCGAGACGCCGAGTGCGAGTGTAGCCTGCCACATCCCATCTCTCACGGGCTATCTTCTTCCATTGCAACGCAGCCGATCCAAGGCAAAGGCCTGCCCCGGCCGCAAAACTCGGCATGAATTAAAAGAAAGCAAGGTCGGACGATGACAAGAGACGAAAAAAAATTCCAAATCGAATTGAGCACTGAAACTGGTATATCTACCTCTCACCGAACGCCAACTACAGCTGTCACATCCTCCCCCATCTATTTTCTCCTCCGGTCAAAGGGATCACAGCGCAATGTCTGTCATAGACCCGTCACCGTCCCCTTCCTCCCCTCTCTCGTCTTTCCCAACGGTCGTCGCCGTCGCCACCGCCGTCGCATCCATCTCTTTGCTAGGCTCAGCTGCCACCTCTGCCCCCTCCTGGCCCTCAGCGTCCTTCGATGGTGCCGCGCTCTCCGCCGCCGAAGGTTCCGAAACTTCTGGGTGGCCCTCACCCGCGCTCGGCTCAACAACATGTTCTCGCGTCTCTGCCTCCCGCGTCGCTACTTCGCTTGGCATCTCCTGCCGCTCCTCGTCATGACGCGGCGGCGGCGGCGTGACAGCGTCGGCGGACTGTCTCCTCTGCTGCTCCTCAGTACTCCCAATAACCTGGGCCTGAGCGATCGCCTGAGTCGCGTCCGCGCTCGTCGCAGGGGCGCTTTGTGGCATCGACGGGCCTGCACCAGAGCCGGATGGGGGCTGTACGTTAGTGTTGCGTCGGGCCAGGGAGACGGTCGACGCTGCGGCTGCATTTGGAGGGACAGAACCAAGGTAGTATGCGGAGATGGGCACCATCCTGAGCGGGGTTGGCGTCGGGCGAGGCGGATAATGATCGCACCGAGTTGGGTCAGATCGAGCTGGACAGATCGGAAGAACAGGTTGTAATGGGGCAGCCAATCACTCACTTCCTCTCGGTAGAGCATGCCAGCAGCCAATGCGGTTGAACGACGGGAATGCTCATTTGCATGGCCTTCTGATACTGGCTCGTCGGCGCGCCCCTGCCATCTGCGTCGGCGGCGGGGGTAGTACATACGAAATGCGTCGTGTCGATCTGGATCTTGTCGCTCCACTTCGCGCCCATTGCTTCTAGGGCCTCCTTAGCCGCCTCGTCCAGTTCGGGATCCTGAATCGTGCCGAAGCAGACGATGATGCCGGATGTGTCGTTAATAGTGTGCGTGCGTGTGCGGATGACGTTGCTGCTGTAGGTGCCCGAAGTGGTCTTGAGCACGAGGTGGAAGGAGTACTCATGGTCAACGTCGAGACCGCTCAGCTTTGTGCTCGTGTTGTGCATCGGGTTTGGGATCGCGGCGAGCCGCTGGCCGTTGCGGTAGATGTCGAGTCCAAGAAGGGAGGCCGTCGCCAGCTCGATGGGGTCCCATTCGAGCGTCACGCTCGTCTGAGTCACGTTTCGAAGCTTGAGGTTCGGAGGAGACGGAGAGCGGGTGCCGTACTCGTTGTAAATGGTGTCCTGGAGATCCCAGAATTCTTTCATCTGCTTGCTCTCCTCGGCGTAGTTGCGGTGCACTCGGATGTTGACCACCGAGCCGGAGCTTACACCTGCGGGAAGCAGGAGCGATGGGAACTCGATCTGGATAAATAAGACAACGAACCGGCAACTGCAATCAGTCGGCGTTCAAGGACGGTGCTGGGGTCCATGCCGTCAACTCTGTCACCCACCAAAGAGGCCTTCTCTCCGATCAGAATAGCCTATGCGCGAAAGCAGGAGCTCGGTCAGCGCGACACATCGTCCCAACCGGCCCAGCCCGGCCGAGCCGCCTTTACTTTCCTCCTGAATACACTCACCATGCCCGCATCTGAGGAAGGCATGTGGGAGGCAAGGCTGCATTAGCGAACGGCGTCGAAAGAAACAACTTGCAAGAAAGAAAAACGCACCTAGCTTGCCGACGGTGAAAGTGAAGTTGTCATCTTCCGACACGTTGTGAACGGCCGTGGGCGATTGTGCGATTGAGGCCATGGAGAGGAGATTGTCGCTGGGAGACGGAAGGGAAAAGCAGCTTGCTTCGATGCGAGGAAGAAGCGGCTTGGCTGGCTTGGATGCCGCAAGTCGGTTGGACGTTCGAAGGTCGTCGGCGGTCGGTCGGTGACAGCGCGCTGACGGCGATAAGCGGGCGAAGACATGCGACGTGATCGAAGCGCGACTCGGTCTCGCCGTCGAGGGCAACTTGAAAGGCTCCAGTAGACTCCGGACTCGATAGACGGCTAGACATGGTAAGCCAGCGCTCGGCTCGGTCAGGCAAGGGTTGAGCGGGACGGATTGGTTGGCTCTCACTTGACGCTCGGGCAACGCTCGACGCTTGAGTGACGACGATCGGCTCAACGTGCTGTCCGCCCTTCCCCCACCCAACAGTCTGCCCAGTTTCTCGCCGATTTCGAGGCTGAAGAGGGTGAGTGAACACAGTCGTCGCATCTGTTCGCCGACCTTTGTTGGCGCTGTCGTTTCTTTTGCTGACTTTGACGTTTATGTGAATATTTTCTCGAACAGCTCACTCCGACAGCATTTGGTCTCTGGCATGGACCGACGGCGCGGTCGTCTCCGGCGGCGCTGACGGGAACGTGCTCTTCTGGTGAGTGCATCCTCACGCAATACGTATGGACGCACAAAGTCTTTCCTTTACCGCTTCTGATATAGCGTCTATCTACGCACGTTAGGAACCCCTCCGACGGCGTTCCACTCCACCCGCGACCCTCCACGCGCATTCACCACCTCGGCGTCGCGTCTGTCTCAGCCGACGCGGCGGGCGCCTCCGCCCTGAGCTCCTCCATCGACGGAAACGTCGTGCTCTGGGACGTGGCCACTGGCAAGGTCAAGGCGAAGAAGGAACAGTTTTCAGTTGGCGATGGGAAGATGAAGGATGTTGGTGGGTGGTGAGCTACGTCGCTCGTCGCTCGCTCACTACTCTGCCGTAGTTCTATTGGCGGGCGTGTTCCATTCGAAGCTCATACTTCTTTTTGTAAATTTCTTTCCGGTTTGCCCATACGCCTTCATGCTGCCTCATTTTCCTCCAAGATCCATACGTAACGGCCCTCCATCCCGCTACGGCTAAAATATTCGCAGCCACGGGTGCGGGCGCCAACGTGGCGCTGTACGACGCGGACGTGCAGTCTTTCGGCACGCGTGTGGGAGGCATGGAGGCGAAGGGAAAGTTCGGCATGTGTGTTCGCTTCGTGAGTGTTCTACCGGTCTTGTTCCTCCCGCACGGCGTAGAGTGGCCTGGACGGTTCGAAGTGTGACTGGCACTGACGTTCCTGAATTGTGCTCGCTTCTTCCATTCTGCTTAGAGCCCGAACGGACGGTATGTGGCTTCGGGTTCCGACTCGGGTCAAGTATTCCTGTTCGACGTCGAGTCTGGACACCTCGTAGCTTCGTATGCGGGTATGTGCCATCCTCCCAAGGCTCTCCCTCTTTTCCCAATCGTCCCTCACTCACTAACCCCGACATCCACGGACCTTTTGAAGACCACGCAATGCCAGTCCGATCGCTGTCCTTCACCCAAGACTCGTCCCATCTTCTCACGGCCTCAGATGATAAAACTATCATTCTGCACGACGTGCGCGGAGGTAGCCATGCCGGCGCCGTAGCCTGCCTGATGGGCCACAAGAGCTGGGTTTTGGATGTGTGCGCTGGTCCGGATGGTAGGCTCGTTGCTAGCGGGTGAGTGCGGCGCGCGTCGAACTTTCGAAATTCCCCCCACCCTCTCTCGCCTCGCAGGATGCCTCACCTCCTAACGTTTTCCTTCCCTCTGTCCTACCTCGCACCCTCCTCAGATCCGCGGACAAAACCATCAAGCTCTGGGACCTGACGGCGAATCCAAAGGCCTGCGTGTCTACGCTCACCGAGAGCGCCGACGTGTGGGGCGTGGCTTGGAAGCCCGGTCACGCAAGCACCGCGTTCGTCAGCGGTGGAGACGGGGCCAGAGTTAAGTTCTACCGGTCAGCGGGCGTGGCTGAAACGGCGTAGTGATGGTGCGAGCGGTTGGACTAGGTAGTAATTCGGGTACCAGAACGGGCAATGCATGGACTTGTTAATCTGCGTGTGTTCATTCTGGACCATCTCTTCCTTGAGGGGTGTCGAATGCATGCTACAAAGGAAGAGGGAGGCAGATTCGGCCCGTCCGACGTCACTCCTCGTCGTCCGCCTCATCACGCTCCTCCCTTCGACGGCGCTCAATGCACGCCCACCCCGTCGTATTCCTGCCGCATTCCGGACAGCCGCCCTTCAGCTTGACTCTCAAACGCGCCGCATAGCTCATTTTGGCGGCCATGTTCCTCTGGATGAGCATCGCTCTCCTCCTCGGCGCGAATCCGCCATTTCCTCCATCTGGACCGCCAGCGCCTGGCGAAAACGCCCTCGCTGTGGTCGGTGTGAGGAAAACGGAGGGGGACGAACTGGGGTGAGGCGGAAGGTCCTCGGGCGGGATCAAGCAGGAGACGTGATATGCGTGTCGGCAGAGGAAAACGATGGCCAACGGGAACTTTTGAAGGGACGGGTTGGATGGCACGAAGAGCGATTGTTGGCAAATCATGCACCCGGCTTCACCTGAAAGACGTGAGCGCCAATCACGCCAGTGTCACCAACAGACGGAAGTGCCTCAAATAAATTGAGAAAAAGACGGTGCGCGAGGAGAGACGATTGCGGAAACTCACTACTCGCGTACCATCCGCAAGTCTGCGCCGCGTGCAGCTCGATGCCGAGATCGCGATTGTTGTGATTCAGCACGGCCTTGCACCCGTCGAGCAGCGAAACTTGCAGGTTAAAGTCGTACAAGATCTTAATCAGGGAGTCCTTGAGCCCGGGAATTTCAAGTCCGTTCTTGATACTTCGGACGAGCTTGACAGGGTCTATCTCCGGTCCGACGTTCTCGAGTAGGCCACGGATGAAAGCTGATAGTGAAGGGAGAGCGTCGAACGAAACGTAAGCACTTGCAGCGAGGACAACTGCGACGCAATCTGACGGCGCTCACCGGGTCGGGTCTCAGAATACTTGAGAAGTTCATCCCACAGCTCCTCGTCCGCTTGCTCCTTTGCAAAATCAATCGCTCTCTCCACATCCCCGAGTCGTTCAATGATCAGCGTCAATGCTCTCTTATTGTCGCCGACTCTGCCCAGAAGGAAGACCATCTCCGGCACAAGATCGCGTTCGCTACAGACGTTGTAGGCCTGCAAATGAGGAGAAAGTGAATCAGCCCGTATGCCTGTCCTCCGCCCACGGGACGCGCTCGCACCTTTTCAATGTTATAGTAGGTGCTCGTCCGTAAGAACTGCATCAATCTCGAATAATCATAATCGGCATAGAGCTGCACCTGTTGGTCCGCATATTCCGATATCAGGTGCGCATCCTTGTCGAACAGGGCGTCGAGGTACATGTAGAGGTATTGCGGGTAGTCTTGCAGCTGGGCGACTACTCGAGGGATCTGCGCGAATGAGGGGTACATGATAAATGGGCCTGTTAATAAGAAGCACTGGCTGCGCTGTCCAGACATGTCGGCCTTCGGCACTGAAGATTGGAAGACACACGGGTATAGAGTGGGTATGATCGACCAACAAATCGATGGCGGCTCCGCGCTTGGACTTCTTTTCTTCTCGCTTCATCGCCTCATCCGGAGATCGCTTTTCCCTCTCCTCCTCAAGACGTTTGGAGACGTCTTGATCAAACTCGATCAGCAAAGCGGCCTGATCCTGAATGGACGTGAAGAGATTGTAGTCGCGGATGAGATCGAAGACGTTCGGGCGCCGTAGGCGCATGAAATAAGGCAGCGCCTTGCTCGGTTGGCGATTAGCGACGAAGCTGAGAGACGCAAACGGGATATGAATGAGGCTGCCCCTTGCTTGACAAAGAAATTTGGTGTGACTCACAGCTCCGCCAAGCACTCCATCAGGATAATTGACCCTGGCTCCCTTTGCAACTGGTCTTGAATGGCGACGACAACTGCCTGAGTATCATAGATGTCTGTAGGCCATTCTTTGATCGTCTTGAGCAGGGTCTGCCAGACCGAAATTAGACGGGAGTCAGATCAAAGCCACTAGGCGACACGGTCTTTCGTTCGGCTCTTTCGCTCACCTTACGATCGGTCTTCAAAAAGTGAGCAAGAACCATGTCATATACCACACTGCTTAATTGTGGCTCATGTGTTGGAACATGGGGAATGACAGCCTGTAGGCACCAATCGAAGCCATCATATCAGCCTCGCCAGTAGGGATATGCTTGAGAGAACCGGCGATCGACCTGCAGAAAAGCACCCACCGGTAATTGACGCTTTTCCATGAACAAGAAGATACAGTCCTCCCACGCCTTTTGGTCTGAGCCGAGAACCTTCGAAGCCGCCTTTGCGGCCGTTTTCCAGTCCTCTGAGTAGTGGGAAGGCCCCAAGCCGTTGAGCATGTATTCCAACAATATAAGACGCCTTGAGTGGAGCTGACGCCTCACCTTCCTCAACCAGCCAGGATAGATACTTCCGTCCAATTTCTTGGACGTCGAAACCATGCTCAGCCGCCTTGGTTGGATCCATACGCTCGATCGCCTTGAGGGCCTCTTCGTACCGTCTTCGTTCCAGTAGCCAGGTGATGTGATCGGCAGCGTCCCTAGGCCGAGCAATGACGACGTCCTTTGGGGATACCACGTAAAATATACTTTCGGTGCGCGTCTTGCCGGGCAACAGAAGATAGTCGTTGCACTGATAACGCGCATAAGATGTTAGACTGAGTGCGTCTGAACTGAGTTCCTCGCCGTCTCGCGAGATGATGCGAAGCTCAGGCCGGTTGCCCGCCTTTCGGCTCTGCGCCTCGCGGTCTTCGGTGTCTTCGTTGCCAAACGTCTCGTCCGTCACGTATGCCAGGGAGAGGAAAGAGTTGTCGTACGGAACGATGCCAGCCAGCATGCAATCGACTTGGAAGATCGCGCTGATCTCGACGTACCGCTGCGGAGCTTGTCCGCCGACGGGTAGACCAACCTGCGTAGCGGGCTTCGTCCGCTCTTTCACGACGGCGACCTTGATCTGATCTGCCCATGCTATCAGAAGCGTGTTGTCGTCCTGCCAGAAGAGCGAGCAGCGGAAGAGGTCTCCTCGAGGACTTCCGGAAGGTTGGTTGATGTTCGTGATCCTCCGCCCCGCGTTAATGTCGTAAATGCGAACTCCCTGAGGGGCACGCCAATGAGACAGACGATCAGGGACACCTCAATCGCGTCAAACCGGCTGCAGCCTCGAAGCAACTCACCGAATCACACGCCCAAGCGATTAAGTTCCCCCGCCAGGCGGCCGTCCACACGGGCCCCTCCCCGCACTGTAGCACGGTCTCTCGATATTGACCCATCCACCCCTTCTCCTTAAGAATGAGATCCCCTGCCATTCCGCCGCAGACGAACCTTCTTCCGCCCCGTCTCCCAAAGGACGGCTCCAGGGCGACGCAGCGCATGGGCCGCTTGAAGTCGAAGGCGTACGATTCTGAAGTGGAGAGCGCGGAGATGGCAACTTGACCTGTAAGATGAAAGGGTGTTCCTTCTGTTAACGAACGTGTGTCTGAGACCGCCAGGCCGCGAACTTGTCTCAGACTTCACCGTCTAAAGAAGCGCTGGCGACGAATTCGCCAGTGGTGTCAATCTCGATGTCCATGACAGAGGCGGAATGGGATCGAAAGCCTTTGACGAGATTGCCTTCGACGTCGAGGATAAATACCATGCCGTTATGGGTTCCTAGGGCCTACGATTCCGAAGATTGAGTGACGGTAAGGCCAGAGGGGTAGATTTGGATCGTGAACACAGTGAACGAACATACGATTTACTCACTATGTATTTGTCAGAGACAGCCAATGCGCTCGCCGAGTCTCTCGACAGGATGTCGGTTACGGACCCTCGTAGGCGCTCGTACTTCAATGCCGGCTCATCTTCGTCCCCCTCGTCCTCGTCCTCATCCTCGTCCCCTCCTGACTCCTCGTCCTCTGACATTGAGTCCTCGTCCTCGCTTGATTCGGAGCCCTCGTCCTCCTCCTCGCTAAGCTCGTGCTCCAGGGCTCCCTCGCTGCTCTCAATATCCTCGTCCTCGCTCTCCAAAGTCTCGGAATGGTCCTGAAAGTCATCCAGTAGCGCAAGTGCGTCAGCTCATCCGAGCACCTACCTACCCCGACGCCCACGGTCGAGGCAGCCGGCATGCTACGCACCTCCGCCCCCTCTTCGGTGACCCTATCCACGCCGTTTATATCGGTCTCCGACTCGAAGCTCTCCTCTTCTCGATGGCCGCTCACGCCCCCTACGCCAGGCATTTCATCCTCCAAGATGACCGTCGCCGGCTTGTCCGTCTCCCCTCCATTTTCCTCCTGAGCTGCATTGACCGGCGGGTGAGAAGGAGACGAGGAAGAGAGAGGTGCTTCGTCTTGCGGCGGCGGAGGGGAAGCCATTCCGTTGAGGGACTCAGCACGCACGCCAGTCGAGGAGGTGGAAGAAGCCTCGGCGATGGGCCGTGTGTGTGGGTGGGTGAGACCCACCGCAGCTTCCGATCGTACTATGACACGTCCGTTCCGTCCATTCCACCTCGTCGTCGATCACGCTCAGCCTGGCCACATGTTAGGTACAAGCTTTCATTGCAGCCGAAGTGGTCTGAGATCGCTCTGGTCCTCCGTTCCGGACCAACGTGGCGAACGACCTCGTCGACGACGCCAACGCCCGAGGACTGCTCCACATGTTTAACAAAGTCATCGACGCAGAAGTAGGGTTTAAGCAGCGGTCGGAGATTTCTCCTTTCGAAAACGGTTGGGAAAACGTCGCAGTTTAATAATAATAGGTTCATAATAAAAAGGCGCCCGTGAGCCTCTTAGAAGTACATACAACCGACGGCGAACGAGGAATACAGTCAAATCGAACACCTGAAAGGGGTATGTGTGTATGCGAACGTGGATGCAGCGACGCATACGAACAGACCATTAGCGCCCCGTGTTGACGGATTGAAGCCTTTCAAAGTGGTCCCGGCCCAACTGGACGTTGAGCTTGATGGCCGAAGATTCTGGGAAGCCAAGGGGATCGCGTGGGGTTCGATGTGGTTAGACCGACAGACAGGGGACGAGCACGCTGTTGTACGTAGGGTGGGCGTTGCTACTCACGAACTGTCGGATCGGCGACGACCACCATGACATACGTGTTGCTCGTGAGCACATCAAGGAAGGCCGTGTAGTGTGCAGCTCGGATCTCGAGCCCTTGGAACTGTTGCTGGAACTTACTGTTGCCGGTCAGACAGAGTGCGGATCAAAGTTCGTGAATGAAAAAAGGAATGGAACCATGGGTGAGCCGGCTTTCCAGTCGTTGGGACAACCAAGGCAATTTCAGAGTGAGAATCGTGCTCACATGCAACTCAGTTTGAAGTTCTTGATCAGCTCGCTAATCTTCTCAAACCTCTTCTCACTCAGCGCGCCCGCCAATCCGTCCTCTCTTGCGCTTGCGACGTTGGTAGACGACGCCTCTGTGCCAGCACCCTCGATGCCGTCGAATTGTTGACCGGATCGACTGATGACGAGAAAGGTGGTGCGTTCGAAGAGGACGACCTCGGTTGCAGAGCAAATGCGCGCAAACTGGGAGAGGTGTCGCTCAAGGGTTGCGACGTTCGGAATGAGGGTGTGGACAATTGCGGACCAAGCCTGGAAGAGGAGACAAACGTTCGGACGAGCGAGCTTGGCAAGGCATCGAGGAAGAAAGGGCGGAGGGGAGGGAACTATGGCCGGACGTTAAGCTCACCTTGTACAGAGTCTCATCCCAAATGCTAGTCGCAAAAGTGCAAATCTTGACTGGCTCGCTTTTCTTCCTGAGCTCCCTGCACTTGTCCTCGTACACCTGTTTGCGGTCCTTCTCATCTACCAAGTCCATCTTGTGGACGAGCACGAACACGTTCGCCTCCGGCGAGTTGGCCTCCATCGCGTCGATGCACTCCCGGTAATAGTGTACGTCCCGATCCGGCTCCACCGAGTCAACGTCGAAGACGTAAATCAGTACTCCGACGTTACGAAATATTTGGTCTCGCTGAGCGGAAAGGTAGGTGTCCATGTAGGACTCCTGTCCACCGCAGTCCCACAGGTTGAGGACAAGATCACCTAGGAAGCGGACGTGGGAGTGCTCCACGTCGAGAGTGCTGCCCAGACGTCGGGTGTCCCTGGCGAGGTAGTTGGAGAAGACGATGGACCGCATCGACGTCTTCCCCGACCCTGCGATAGGTGCGGCCGTGGGGGGTTAGCGTTGTCGACGCAGGCCAGGACAAATTGCCCTGGTAAGCTGTCCTGCAGCATTCATCGGGCAACAGGGAACATCGCTCACCCGATTTTCCCATGAGCAGCACCTTGGAGCGCCGGCGCATTGAACGAAACGTAAGAGAAACGGTCAGCGTCGGCTGTCCTTCCCCTCACTTATAGTTTTTCATTATGTGGCAGGTACGCGCAACCAGGACGGCGCTAGAGAGACGCGCTCACCTTCTTCTTCATCGGGACGACGGCGAGGGCGGCAATGGCAAAGACGACTTGGTCCCTCTGATGTATGCGAGATGCTGCTGTCTACGTTGTTCTTGTCGTCGTCTGTACCTCGGCCATGCGCGTCCGCCTTCCTTATCGCAGACTTGCGCGCGACCGGAAGACCAAGTCCCCGCGATCGAAAAAGTTCACACGTGCTCCGACTTGACTGACCGATCGACGCTTCTTCCGCTCGTCCTTCTTTCCCCCCCCCCCACCAAGACGCCCTCCCCCTTCCCCCCTTCCTCCTTCCCACATCCAAGTCAAGCATGCTTACCCTCCGTCCCACCGCCGTCGCCTTCTCGCGGTTCGCCACCGTCGCGCCTTCTATCCATCGCGCGCCTCTCCGGCTTCGCGCGACTTCTCCCATTGTCCATGCCGCCGCCGCGACCAGGATCGGGGCCATGTCCGCCTGGAGAGGCATCGCTAGTGAGTCGTCGTCATCATGAGGATATTGAATAGGTGGTCGTCTGGCAACCGTCCCGACTGACTCACTTTTTTTTCTATACGCCAATCTCTGTCTCTGCACTTAACGTGGTCTTCCTCACGCACCCGTCCACCAGCCAAGCGATTTACCCCCGAACACGAGTGGATCTCATACGACTCGGACTCGAACATCGGCACCGTCGGTATCACAGATTACGCCCAGAAGAGCCTCGGTGACGTCGTGTACGTCGAGCTGCCGGGAAAGGACAGCGAGGTTAACATTGGAGGTGCGTGACGAGTGCCTTCCCTTCCTTCCTTTCTGTTACCATTTGCGCCTTCAAATTCGGCAAATCACATGTTCATATTCGATGCGATACTGACATCCTCACCGCCCCTTCTGGATCGCATCCTACGGCTTCGTCGCCCTTCAACCCAATTTTTTGTTTTTCTTTTTTTGCTCTACGTGTGCGCGCTTGTTCATGCTCGACAGACCAGGTCGGCGCGGTGGAGTCGGTGAGCCCATTTCAATCTAGACTCTGTGCAGCAGAGCATCATCTCATATGTGAACCGAGCCCGCCTCCCTTTCGTTCCTTGGTCTCGCAGGTAAAGGCCGCCAGCGACATCTTCTCCCCTGTGAGCGGTATTGTGGAGAACGTGAACACCGCGCTCGATGACCAGCCTGGTCTGCTCAACAAGAGCCCTGAGGAGAAGGGTGTGTATTGTTCCAGCGATGTGGCTTCCGAAAGCAGTTCACGCCGTCACTCCAACGTTGAAGGCTGAGGCAGAGCGGCTCGCACGGGTTTCACCGCTGGCTTTCTGACATATTGCCTCCCTCTGCATCCGCATCGTCTCCAATCACCTCAGGGTGGCTCTTCAAGGTCCGTCTCACAGACCCTCAGCAAGTGGAAAGCCTCCTCTCCAAGGAGGCCTACGACAAGGTCTGCGAAGAGTAAACTGAACCGTACTGAGGGGCTGGGGCAAATCCCCGCGCCCAGTCCAGGCCGCGCGATTGGAAACAATCCCCATCCAGGCTCCTCGTGGGTGCCTTGTGGGTGTTGGCATGAAGGGCATCTCGAAGAATTGAGGGGTGGATCGTGTACTGAGCACATAGCTTGAACAAGAAGGATATGTAGAGAAGAGAGGATGTGCAGACTCGAGCCCGCTATTTCGTGAGAGCACTGACTCTAAACGAACTTGGGCCCTCCCCCTCCGACGCGCCTCACTTCCTCCACACCTCCACGGTCCAGTCCATGAAACAAGCGTCGACATCGAGTTTGAGTCGCGGAATACCTCAAAATCCATGGGGTCGGACAAATTCTTATGACACCTTTCCATCCGGACTGACACCTCGACCTCGTCCTTCCTGTCTCCGAACACCTCTTCTTTCCAGAGTCGGGTCCAAGACGAGGGGCTATGGGTGTAGTGGGGCGCTCCGAAATCTTTGTCGCCGAAGATGCCCTCCTGTTCGGGACTTGCGACGTTGCAGCCGAAAAGAATGGTCGGTTTCTCGGCGGTCGAAGAAGACTCGAGGTTCAGGAGAGCGGCCAAGCGTTTGGCGAGTTTGAGCTGGGTGGGCTCGTCGAAGAGGTGGAAGAACTTTCCAGCATAGAGCGCCGTCACTTTTCCGCGCAAAGAGGAAAGGTCGCTCGGAGGCGAAGCGGGCGAAGAGGGAGGCAGAGAAGCGGGAGGCGCCTGGGAAGAATCGAAGAACGTGTCCGAGAAGATGTCACCCACGACAAACGTCACCAAACAGGTCGTCGGCGAGTCGCGGAAGAGGTCATAGCCCGATGCGACGAGGCCTAGGTAGGGAAGACACGAATCCGAAGGTGAACACACCCCTCACTGTGGATGCCCTTCAGGCCGGTCTTCTCAACGTTCACCTTCGTCCTCTCACCTTGCTCCAATTCGGTTGCAAAAGCCCTGTCACTGTCCCATCCATCAAAGACCAGCTTCCTTATGTCGACGCCAAAACACACCCCAACGTCAAGGAAGACATGGTCGGCCCGGAAACGAGGCGAAGGAGGCTGACATTGAGCGAGCGCTATGGGATAGGATGGGTGCAAGGCTATGGCGAGGCAGATGTGGTGAAAGCACCCTGGTGGGGTTGGTCGGGGCACGGGCACGGTGGTGAAGGACAAGGTCTGATTGAGCAAAAGCGTCTCGTATATCATATACGAACGACAAGACCGCTTGGGCGCTCGCCGCGCTCATAGACTCACAGATGCAAGGATATGGGTGGGCCGTCTCGTAAGCTTTCTTGGTGACGCTGATGAGGTGATCTTTCAGTTCCGCCTCATCGTCGATCCCGGTAGCTTTGCGAAAGAAGTCGAGGTCGTCTCGAACCAGGCTGTAGGCGGAAGGATCAAAAGGGGGGTACAAGATACCTTTGGCTTGGTTTCCGGGGCCATGGTGGGTATAGGAAATCGAATAAACCAAGCACACACTCTCTCTCTCACGAACCCGGCCGATCTATACCTTTTCGAGGCCGTGCGCCGTCGGCAGCTGGGAACGGAGACATCGCGCGGATGGGTGTTTCTGCACTATAACAGCGCGCCGAACCCGTGCATGCTTAGACATCGTCGTTGCACCGCGGAGGTGGCACGGCCGAGGTACCAGCCAGGGTATATATATAACGTGATTCTGATGACGATCGAGAGCCGAACGGCGGCGGTATGGGACTTGTTTCGGATTAAACGGCGAACAGAAATGAACTGCTGTCGCGGCGCGTGAGACAGGTCGCAGCACGTGGCGGCAGCCCGCCGTGACTGGCGGAGAGTCGAGGACGACTGGGAGAGAGATAAAGCGGATCTGACGCTCCTCTCGAAGCGGCGCGGTCACAGGTGGGTGGCCTGGTGCTTCTGAGGCTCATCCGTGCTCGCGCATGCGCTCGGACGTATTCGACCTCTTAGGGTAGGTACAACATCAATCAATCAAGTCGTATGACATGCATGCCATGGTCGCCCTTCGAGGCCGTCGGGTTAGCTTGCCGTCTTCCTTCTTGCATGAACGCGCCGCTCCGCGCCTGCGAGGGTGGATCAACGTGGTAAGAGGATCGACGCAAGACAATTAGGGCCATCACCAGACCACCATTACGGCCGAGGGCTTGGGAGATGTCGAGACGCGGCCGCAAAATTGCCGAAGGAACTTGCTTTTCTTAACAACAGTCACTACTTGGGTCCGCGTTCTACATGGAGGAGCAGAAAGGGCGGCTCAATAAGATCAAAGACAGGGCCGACGACGTCCGGCTCCGGGCGTTAAGCCGAGGCCGAGGACAATGAAGACTACTGGGACCGGTTGTGGCGAATTTAGGACCAGGAGCATGAGATGTGTTGAAGCCTTGCTTGCAAGGAAGGTTTTAGGGTATGAGTACGTGAGACCTGTTGTGGATGGACTTTGCCAGGCCGACCAGATCACTGCCTTCGTCCGTAGAAGCCCCGTCCCCGTCCCCGCAACGCGGCTGCGGCGACAACTCTGGCTCAAGCCGGCCAGGCCCGGTTGACACGGCCGCTAAGGTGTTCAAGATAGGGGCCGCTGCGAGTCATGTCACTTGTCTAACTACTCCGTCCGTGACCTCCTGCCGTGCTGCTCCTTGTTGCGCTCGACGGGTGGCCGATCGGCGTTGTGGAGGAGCGTCGTGCTGACATGGGGGGCGCAGAGCAACGCACCTGCGGCGTGTAGCGCACTCAACAGGAAACACCGTGTCTGCCTATCTTGCACCTAGCCTGAGCATGGACCTGAGCATGGACCTGGTCGTGCTGTGAGAGCGCGAGAGATGGAAAATAAACAGAGGCGAAAGGAGTGGGAGTGAGTTCTGAGCGTATTTCGAGCGCGCCGGTGGGACGGTGGGGCTAAGCGCGTGGGAACGGGCGTTCGTTTGATCTCCAAGCCAAGCCAAGCCAAGCCCTTGACATGAGGTTCGTAGACGCGCCGCGCCGACGAAACAAGCCATGGTGACCCGTCAGGCCGCTTGGGCGGTTAAACATGCGCAGAAAGACGACGCTGAGAAGCAAAAGGGGGGGGGCGTCTGCGAAGCGGTGCCGGACGGGGGAGCGGCTTCTGTGGCTCGAGGAAGCCCAGTGAGCGGTGTTGGTGTGAGACCAGCAAGCGGACGAACCGTCTGTCCGTCGTCTGCGTGCGTCGTGTCGTGTTTTCCCGCCCGCGACTGTCGTCGGCCGAAGTGGGTGTGGTGCTGCGGCATTGGATGCGATTGCCTCTGATCAGCGCCGGCCATCATCATTGCGTCGGCAAGAACTGAACAGAACACAACACAACACCAACCAACAACCACCGACTGACGACTTACTGACCAACCACCGCCATCAACCGTCGCCCTTAGCCCATCGTCGGCCCCGCCGTCGTCCTCCCTCCCACCTCCATCCTCGCCCCTTCGTCCCCCCACCGCCATCCCCTCCTACGAGCCTTCGCTCCCCCTCCCACCCCGCTTCCGCCCCCGCGCTCACGACCACGAACAGAAACCCACCCCCGCCCACCACGCCGTTTTGCTCCCATTCTTCCCCGGAGAGGATCGCCCTCCAGGTCGACCCAGCCGGCTGCCCGCCTCGCCGTCGCTCCTCGACCCTCGCGGGCGATCCTTTCCTCCTCGTCTGCCCCTCCCCACTACGCTCCTTCTCCCTCCGCCATGTCCTCAGCGTCGTCAGGCACCACCCCCGATCCCGCTGACCGCCATGCCCGATGCTCCGATGATGTCGTCGCTCCTGCTGGCTCTTCCACGACCACCACGACCACCGCCGCCACCGCCATGTCCACGATGACCACGACCACGGCGCCCGCCGCGCCCGCTGTGCCCCCCACGCCCGTCGAGACGTACCGTCTCCGCCTCACCACCCACGCGCCCACCCAGAAACGGATGATCAACCAGTACGTCATCCTCGCCGAACTCGGCCGCGGCGTCCACGGCAAGGTCCGCCTCGCACTCGACAGCGACACCGGACAGAAGGTGGCGATCAAGATCGTGGAGAGGGAGACCAGGGCGAGGAGGTTACTCCCCTCCTCCGCCCACTCCGACGCGTTCCCCTCACCCCCGTCCCCTCCGCCTCCTCCGACCCCTTCCTCTCTCGCCTACCTGCCATCGCTTCCCTCCGCCTTCCACCCCTCCCCTTCCAACCCTCACCTGCCTCAACACCTCCTCCCTTCCGCCGCCAGATCGGCCGGCGCCAGCGGCGCCGAGTCCTTCGGGATGCCGTGGACAACGGATAAGAAAGTGCGCAGGGAGATGGCCATCATGAAGAAGCTCTCGCATGAGAACGTCGTCCGGCTCAAGGAGGTCATTGATGACCCAAAGAGCAAGAAGGTGTTTATGGGTCAGTTCCGACGTCTTTTTCTCCCCTCTTTGTTCTTTGCCCGAATCCTCGTTTGACTTGATATCGGTCTTTCACACACTCGTAGTGCTAGAATACATGGAAGGAGGACAGGTGGAGTGGACACAGGACGACAGGCCCAAGCTCATCGTCGAGGAGGCCCGGCAGACAATACGAGACGTCGTTCTTGGCTTGGAGTATCGTGCGTATGCATCTCCGATCCGCCTCCTCTTCCGGGCCTTCTCATGTTGACCCCGTCGCGCTCCCTCTGCGCTCCTCGGTTGTTCGTGCCACCGCGACAGTACACTACCAAGGCATCATTCACCGCGACATCAAACCGGCCAACCTGCTCTGGACGGCCGACCACCGCGTCAAGATCTCCGACTTTGGTGTCTCCCACTTTTCGTACGCCCTCTACACCCAGCAGCTCGGCGTCGCTGCCGGTTCCCCCTCATCATCCGACTTCACTGACCCTTTCCTGTTGGACGATCACGAGCTCGCCAAGACCGCTGGCAGTCCCGCCTTCTTCGCTCCTGAATTGTGTTTCAGCGGCGACACGACTGTTCGCGGTCCGGAGACGTCGGAGGTGGCGGTCGCGGACGGAGGTAGGAAACCGTTTCGTTTCGTCGGCGGGGGCAACAGCAACGCCAGCAGTCCGGGTACGAGCACGCCCACGAGCGAGACGCGCCCGAGTGCGACGACCGCCTCCTCCTCTGCCGACGCGGCCGATGCGCCGAGCATGGGCGTCTCGATGTCGGCGAGCGGGAGCGGCGGCGGCGGCGGCGGCGGCGATGCGGAGGCCACCACCGCAGACGCTATGAGACCGCCCCGGCCTCCATTTCGCAAGACCCACTCCCACTCGTCCGCCCACTCCAACACGAGCACGGCGAGCAATTCTACGCGAAGAGCGAGCCGCGCTCACGTTCATCCGCACCCTCTCTCCGCCTCCGGCCCTTCATGGCCGTTTGGCTCATCATCATCATCGGACGGCGCCGCCGGCGCGGGCGAGGAACCTCCGAGGGAGGCGTCTCCGCCGCCGCGTCCGCCGATCACCAAGGCCATCGACGTCTGGGCGCTCGGTGTAACGCTCTACTGCCTCCTCTTCGGCCACGCCCCATTCGACGCAGAGACCGAGTTCCTCCTCTTCTCCATCATACCGAATCAGGACTTTGAGGTGCCCGAGTTCATGGGCGCCGATCGAGTCCTCGTGGGGCCGAGGAAACGGAGGACGAGGACAAGGGACGGCCGATGGGTCATGGACGCTGAGGACAAGGCGAGGATAGCCGAGCTGGATGAGGACGCCAAGCTGGTGCTCGATCTGTTGGACAGGCTGTTGGAGAAGGACCCGATCAAGAGGATCAAGCTCGAGGAGGTCAAGGTGAGAGCTTGGTTTCTTTTTCCGACCGTCGGGGCGCGGCCGGGGACACGGCGGGACAAGTCATGAGTCCAAACGGGCGATCCTGATCTCTTCCGTTTCACTTCGTCTGTTTTTTTTCTTCCCTCGCCTGGCAGAGACACCCGTGGCTCACGCGCAATCTCCAAGACGCCAACGCTTGGCTGGACGAGACCGCGCCCGAGCAGCACTCCATCGTCCAGGTCACCCCGGCCGAAGTGGAGGGCGCGCTGACGGCGTTCAGCAAGAAGCTCAAGAAGAGCATCCAGAGACTTCAGTCCAAGCTCTTTGGGCCCTTCTCCAGCTCGACTCGGTCGCGCTCCAAGAGCGTCAGTTCGGCGTGCACTTCCGTCAGCACCGGTTGCGCCGGCGACGTTACCGACTCGCTCGGCTCGGACGTCGAGGAGCTCACCGACGGCACGAGCATCAGCACGGCCAGCCGGAGCGCGGTGCCGAGCCGGGCAGGATCGCTGAAAGCGTCTCAAAAGGGTCGGGGCCCTTCATCTGAATCGTCTCCGACGGCGCAGGCTCAGGTCGTACGCTCCAGTCCGAGCCCGCCCTTCTCACTTCTCTCCCCCAGTAGCATCGCCTCCCGTCTCTCCGCAACCGACATGCGGCGCGCTAGCTCAGACTCGCTCTCGGCCTTTCAGAACGCCGCCGGCGCCGGCGCCGCCTCCGGGTCCACGTCCACGTCGACGACGGGGGGAGGCGGCGGCGGGAGTGGCAGCAGCGCCGCATCGAGCCTCAAGCCTCCCTCTCGTCTCTCCAACCTCTTTCGCACCCGCCTCCGCACGCCCCGCTCCGCCGACCCCGTGCGGCAGCCGGTCGCAAGAAGCGGCGGCGGCGGCATGGTCAGTCCGGACTTGCGTATGCCGGTGAGCGCTGACGCGGCGCGCACGACGATCGCTCACAGTCGACGGTCCTTGGACGACCGTCTCGGCGTGTCAGCTGGTGGTGGCTTGGACAGAGACAAGAACGGAGACGGGGGCAGGGACGGGGACGACCGAAGTCGAACGAGCGGCGAGGTGGGTGACGAGGAGGAGACCGGGCTGGCCCACCTCGAGTTGGAGGACGACGGCGCAGCACCGGGCGCCGCCGTCCACCTGCGACACAGAAGGGGCGAAAACGAGGAGGCGGAGGAAGACGACGTAGATCTCGACCTAGACTTTTCCGACGACGATCTGGACGACGGCAGCGCCGAACTAGCCGTACTTCCTTGACTACGTACGCTCTCTTTTGTTGTACATGTTTTTTTTTGCCATATAATAGATTGCGGAGATTTTCTCCTCGACCCTTTTCTTCTTTCTTTCTTTCGAGCAAACCCATTTCGTTCATCTCACAGATCCGCACAAACGCCAAACGCGCTCGGCATCACATCGCTGATGCGGGTCATCGTCGATGCCCGAAGTAGAGTAGAAGTAGGTGTACAAGTAGAGGGGGATGGGAGGTGTTGGGTGAGAGGGGGCGTCATTGCGTCATCGGTTTAAGGATTTGACGAGTATCGGACACTGGAGGGGGGCATCTTTCAAGACGATCTTCGCCCGCTTGGGCCGACGGCGAGGGGGTGGGTGTTCACGAAACCCCTGTTTGTTTGGCGCGGAGGAGCGATTGGTGGAAGCTAGGCGGCGTCTTATGGCGCCTGTCCACTTGCTTCTTCATGACCGGAGGATGCTTCTTGGCCGCGTGCGTCGCGAGCGCCGAAGGCTGCTTGAAGATCTGATCGCTGACGGCCCTGCGCACAAAGTCACCTTCCCTCTCGCGCAGATGCTGGACGGCGGGTGGAGGGGTCACGTCCCCAGGCCGCCGCTCCTCACGAGATGAGGTTGGAGTTGGGGCCCTTGCTTGTCCGCCGAGGCCGTCATACAAGTGTTCACCTTTCACAAGACCTCTGATGCCAATGCCGTGACCGGTGAGATCTGGCGAAAGGGAAGCAAAAGGTTCATGGTAGTAAGGGGCATGCCAGGCCCCATGTTTTCCGATACACAAAATGAATCTCACCATCTGGAACGCCATAACCAAGGCCGCCGCCTTCGGCCATTTCATAGAGCTTAGACCCTGCCGGAGAATGGAACAGGGGAGACTCGTCCTCCAACTCGTCCTCCTCACTGCTTCCTCCTTCATCACGTGTGAGCTCAGGCATGACGGGTAGCGGGTGCGGGGCAGGGAGGTATTCGCTCCTGTCCTGAACTGGCTCCTCATGCCCTGGGTTACTACCACCTTGCTTCGAGTGGCCTGGGTTGTGTCCACCATACCCGTGCCCGGGGCTTCTTCCTCTGGGAGCGGTGACTCGCTCGTCTTGACCTTTGACTTTGCAGGCAAGTGGACGAAGGTCAGACTTCTCCTTCCCCTGTCTCTCTTCTGCATTGCCAGGCTTGCCGATCTTGTTATCATGAGTTCTGCCAGTGCTGCTGTGGGAGCCGGTGGTGCCAATAGGGATGGAGATAGTTTCGCCCATTCGCACATGCTTCTGTGCTATGCTAGGCTCCTCTCCCTGCTGTCGGACCCTCTCGCCTGTGGACAGGGATGCCTTTGTCGGCTTGGCACTGGCCGCGGCCATTCTGTGTTATATCACCATTGCAGTGATGAAGAAGGGCGTTAGTTGATCAAATTCCGTAGAAGATAAGAGGGTGAGTCACTATTCAAAGAGAAGGCCCACATGGGAGCGTGTTTGTGCTGCTGTTTTATGTCTCTGCCAGTCGAGCGTCGCCCGAGTTCGCCGTAGACGTCCGGGTTGGGTACGTCAAGTTGGACGACCGCCTCCGCCGTCTGATAAGGCTTCTCAATGAGACGGTGGTGTAGGATGTGGAGTGTGTGTATAAGGGTGGTGTAGAGCTCCGCTAGAGCGCTAATTGTGAAAGTCGAGAGAAAAGTTGCAGGTGGAGCCCTATAGGACGTGTTTTTCAGCGTATCAGCACATGGCGTACTGCTCACTGTCGCAGGAATAATTTCTATTGCTCATTCCATTCCACCCACCAGAGTCTTTTGAATGGCAGCCAATCGAGGCCACTCGAACCACGCCAGTGCTCCTCAATGGCTGTGACGAACAAGAGAGCTTGCTTTCTGACCTGGCTATCAAACCCACTGACGACGGCGTCTGTTTCCGTTGGGGTTTGAACGCCTGACTGCGCAGCCGGGTTGAGGTGAAGGATGGTGGTGACGTCGAAGGAGAGCTCGGAAAATGGGAGGAAGTACGGAGCGAACGTCCGAGTAGAGTCGACGGTCACTTGCAGTGAGCTGGGACACGACACGATGCACGCGACCACACAACAAGTCATGTCAGCCATTCTGAACAATCGCCGATGCGTGGCCGGCTTGGTGTGGCATTGGCATGGAGTGGAGAGGTCGGATGTTGTCGATGCCGTCAACTCACTCTGTATCCCACCGAATGCGATTGAGAATCACAGGCCGCTCTCGACCAAGCCACCGGACAGCACGACCAAGCTCGAAAAGGTGCTTGAACCTCGACGCCCCCTGAATCCTCAACCCGGGGCCCGAGTAGAGGAGGCGGTCGGAGAAGAAGTTGTTGACGACCGCGTTGAAGTTGACGGGGTCCGAACTGAAGAAGTTGACGACGAGCTCTGTGGACGATGAAATGAGAGAGGAGAGGTGTCGCGGACCGTCGGAGGGCATGGGGTTTATTTTAAATACGTGCGACGGAAGACGTGCAAGTTTCCTTTCGTTGGTGAGCACGCTCGCAGGACGACCCGAGCCTGGCAGCGGGGATTGAGTATTACGAAGCCATGAGTAGAAAGGCTCAAAGTCGACTGACTGACCTTTGATCTCTTCCGTGTCCAGGTTGTAAGCGTCCATCCTGCCGTTGGCCGACGCAAACTAGGTCGTTAAATATTTTTAGACGATTTCTCGTCAACTGCTGCGAAGGAGAAGAAGAAGAGTGTCGAATTGACGGGAAGGAAGCGTCTCTGTTAAGTCGAACGGGCGCTGACAGAACAGCGGACATCGATCGTCGTTGCTCGATAGGAGATCGCATCGCGTGACGCCGTCACGTTTAAGGACCATGACTAATCGACAAAACTTTCAAGGGGCCGCATGGCATTTCAAGTTTCAAGTTTTAGGACATGTCGCACAATCATGTCATCCAACTCGAACCTCCTTGTCCGTTTACTTCTTGAAGATGCTGACGCAATCTTCGTCCTCGAGAACGTGCTCCAAACCGACCCTGAATGAATCGTGGACGAGTACGTCAGAAGACCAGTTTTGTACAACGGAGAAGAGAGTGCCAGCTTGTACGAACGCCAAGCAGGCTGGCGACGAAAACTCACTTTTGACCTCTAGGGTGCTTGCTCGAAGTGCCCCACACCATGGCATACTTCATCTGCTTGGCGATCTCCTTGTGGATGGCGTTGCAAAAATCCTCTACCGTCGACTTACCCCGTCGGAGAACGACAGGAGAGCTGTAGTCCGGTGCCTGTCCTCGCGGCTTGGTGTAGACTCGAACGAGGTCGAGAGCCTCCCACATTTTCTGGAGCGGCAAACGGAGCGGCAAAAGGAACGGGAACGGTGAGATAGGGTCTAGTCCAGAAAACGAAACAGCGGCGGAGGGGAGAAAGCTCACATCCACGAGCTCGTCGTCAACGTTCATCCACATTTTCGAGGAGATGGGGACCGAGTTGGGGATCTTGTAAAGTAGGTCGAGCTCTTCGATCGATATCGCGTCCACCTAATCGAATTCAGAGCATAAGTGTGCAGATCATTAATTTCCCGTTGAAACGCGCGCGGACACAGGATGACGATTATTGCAAGTGGCACGGAAGACCCACCTTGTTGAGCACGTAAATTGCGGGAACGTAAACCCGGCCGCCTTCAACCACGTCGATGAGATCGTCCAAGGTAGCGTCACACCGGAAGGCGATGTCAGCATTGGAGATACGGTACTCGCTGAGTACGGCCCTAATCTCGTCGTTCTCGAGATGCGTGAGGGGAACGGTCTGCGCGTGCGTTTGGAAAATATCGAACTCAGCGTATGGAATGTAAGAGATACTGTAAAGAAACGCAGAGACGCACGTTCGTAATGTTGATACCACCCCTGTCCTTCTTGCGGACGACAATATTCGGTGGCTTCTTGTTGAGACGGATGCCGAAGCCTTCCAACTCGTTCTCAATGATCTTCTTGTCATTCTGCAAAAAAGGGAAGTTAAAAGCAATGGTCAACGTCGCTTGAAAACAGGAGAGGGACGTGACATGCTCACGAGAGGCTTGCAGACGTCCAGCACAATGAAGATGAGGTTACAGGTTCTCGCGACTATAGGGAGATTGACGTGCAAACCCAATATAATGAGC
This sequence comes from Peribolospora baueri, assembly GCA_029717555.1. Lineage (NCBI taxonomy): Eukaryota > Fungi > Basidiomycota > Peribolosporomycetes > Peribolosporales > Peribolosporaceae > Peribolospora > Peribolospora baueri. The sequence goes on from JAMDHS010000019.1 coordinate 228,340, forward strand.
TCATGCGTAGACAGACGACGATGCGGGCGCACGTAACGCTGGGCTCACCGGCGATGACCTGTCTTCCTCGTCCCTTGCCGTCCTTGGCTCCTTCGATGATACCGGCTGCGTCGCCGCAAATGAACACGAAATCCCAGCTTAAGTCTCTCCTCCTAAGCCGATCGACGAGCAAAAATCGTGATGGAGAAAGGGACTCGGAAACCCACGCAAGTCAAGGATCTGGATCCTGGCTCCTCGCACTTCCATGGTACCCGGGACGGTCGTCAGCGTGGTGAACTCGTACGCGGCTGCCAGCGACTGGGTCCCGGTGAGGCCAGACATACTGCGTGTCAGATGTAACAAGGAGATGGACGTGAAAGATCAGTACAACGTAGCCGAGCTCCGACGTCCCCGAGCACCGCACGCGAGCCGCACACCGACTTAGCCCCACAACCTTCTATAACTTTGCAGTCAAAAAACTCACAGTGTGGACTTCCCGACCGATGGAAACCCAACGAATCCCACAGACGCAATTCCAGTCCTGGCCACGTCGAAGCCCACGCCGCCACCGCCTCCTCCGCCACCGGAGGGGGCAATAAGCTCGCGCCTCAACTTAGCGAGCTTAGCTGTTACGGTTGGGCGGGAAGATTGAGTAGGAAAGAAGCAGGAAAATAAAAAAGAGGGCGCGTGGGTTCGTCAAGGAAAGGGAAGGGAAAGACGGGCAGGTGAGAAAACCAATCAGAGGCAGAGGGAATCCGCCATCTATCTGACTTCTTCTCCTCCACACCCTCCCACAATACAACGACCAACATGATCCAACCAAAAACCTGAACAGAGTCAAGCAGACGAGTCGCGCTTGACCCCTGAACTCACCCTTCAGCTGTCCCAGGTGGTAGCTCGTCGCCTTGTTCTTCTGCGTCCGAGCCATCTCGTCCTCGATCTCCTTGATCCTGCGGGATATTTGGCGGGTACAGTAAAAGGATAGGTTCGGTACAACATGAATGAGAAGGCAATGAGCGATGGGACCGGATGTGACCATGAGAAGGGGGTTTATATTGCATGGAGAAAGAACGAGCACGAGCGGTAAACGGTTACTTACTTCTGCACCGTCGTCATATTGGATATTTTCTCTCTATCTAGGTAGCTAGCTCAACGAACGAGCGTGGGTAAAAAAGCAACGTGATGGAGGAATGAGGAAGTGGAGGAAAGCGAAGGGGGGGGGGGGGGGTTGTACAAGTTGAACGCCAAAAGGCCGGGTGATGAACGATAGCAATGGTGGCGGTGGTGGTTGAGAAAAGAGTTCAGACGGCGCCGCGTCCTGGAAGGAAACCTGCAGCGGCAAGCTCGATCACGCACGCTCAGGTCGGAAATTCCGGTCTATTCACGAATTTCTATCTTTTCATTGCCGTCATTCCGCCTTTGTAGAGGTAGGACGTCCGGGAAGTCATCCACTGTTTGGACCAGAGCTCGCACGTTCTTTTTCGAACAAATTATTCATAACCAGCCAAGCCAGCCAGCCATAGCCAAGCCAAGCCATGCCAAACCATGCCAGGCCAGGCCAGACCAGCGCCCCTCTCCCATTCGCAAGCCGAGGTGCCAGTCTGTACTAGCTTCACCTTTTACAAACAGCTCATGGCGACCAGGCAAAGGTAACAGTCAAAAGATTAAAAAGGGAGGACGGGGAGAACGGTTCCACGGTTAAGTTTGGGAACGTTTACTGAATAAAAGGAGAGGCAAAGCAGGAGGACAGCGAAGGAGACAAATTTAGCGCGAATAAATAAAGACCTGGACCCCTCGAATGTACGCGGACACCATTCCACTACCCCTACTCACGAGCTTGACCACCTTGAGGCCGTCCTTCCACAGGGTGAAGAACGGAGTGACACCGTCCTCGCGATAGTTGAGGAGGGCGACCATACTGTGCGAGAGAGCAGGCAAATAATAGAGCGTCATTATCAGCGCCATGCCGCAAGAGAACAGAGCGGCTCTCCACCATCGTACCTACCCATCCGGGTTCATGCTCTCGCCGGTGTAGAACTCGTAGTCCTTGAAGTTGCCGAGGATCTTCTTGGCCGTCTCGGCAGCCTTCTTCTCGAACACGGGGACTCGGTCCGGGTTCGTCTCCTGAAGCTTGTTCTTGACCTCCTTCATGTAGCCCTGTGAAAATAGAAGAGAAAGAAGAAGGCGATGTGAGTCATTCGTGGTCTTTGGTCCGACCGACGGGCACCTAAGCCGCGCCCAGAGATAAGACGACAAGAATTGGGACACGTCACACGAACCTTAAGGTAGGTCATGTAAGTCTTCTTGTCGAAGCTGGTTTGTTGAAGTCGGAAGGAGTGGACGACGTTGTTGACCGTCTCAGCACCCGCCTCCAACGCCTCCTCCTGCTCCTCCGCCGAGGGGTTGCCGCCGATGTCGACCTCGCCTTCCTGCGATGTGAGAATGCGCGTACAAAAGGGGAGCAAAACATGAATGGCACGTCAGAGAGAAACACGTGGATAACCTGATACCCGTGGCGGGCCCGAAACTTGCCTTGATAACAATCATTTGGCAGTCGACTTCGAGCACGGCATCGTCCACCTCAGTGCTGCAAGGCATATGAAACTCCGTCAGCTAGACTGTCCAGCAAACGAGACGAATGCAGGAATTCACAATAGAAGGTCGTATATGAAGGGCGCTCACATCTTGAAGGCGTCCGAGGTCATCTCGTCGCCGCTGATAACATCCGTGTAGAGCTAGCAAAGCAAGAAGCATGCGAGCGGGGTGTCTCGGGGTGAGTTGCACTCTGCCGTGTCGTGCCGCCGCTTCTTTCAAGGCAAGGGAAGTGTGGTAGAAATCCAGGGAATGCTACTCACCAACATGGTGCAAGGTGCTGAGAGAAAGGGAGGGAGAGCGAGAGCGAGAAGGGGAGATGGAAAGACGAGGGAGGGGTCGAAGGGTTAGGTGTGGATGAGGATGGAGAAGGCAAAAGCTTCGCGCCAACGTTCCCCCCGGCGCCGGCTGGAAAATTTGATTGGGCTGTGGTACTCTGAGGCACGTGATTTCTTTTCTCGCCACGTTCTCCGCCGAGCGCGTGTTTGAAGTGTTCCAATACAACTGTGTCCGAGACATTTGCCGGACTCGGCTTTAATACAATCCAGTTCCCTCAACCGGCCCGATCGGGACGACGCACAAGCCAACAACAGCCAACGAGCAAATTGTCCAGCGGTGATGCGACGCTGGCCTCCCATATTGTACGCCGCACCTCGATTCTCTGTCTCTCATTACTCCGCACTCTCCATGCCGACGCTCTCCCCATCTCGGCGAGAAGCTATTGCGCAGTGTGCGGCCATCTTCCGAGCTTCGCAAGCTTCCAGACGCAACGACTCCGACGAGCTGCGCGGAGCAACGGTGATGCTGCTCTACTCCACGCAGCCGTCTTGGCCGTGGCCGTCCGGGAGTGAGGAAAACGGAGAGGGGCGCAAGCGGAGTGGGAAGCAACGGCTGCAGCTCTCCGTGCTGGATTCCTCTTTCAACCCTCCTACGCTCGCTCACCTCGCTCTGGCCCTCTCCGAGCCGCCTCCGCCTTTGCCGCCCGCATCTCTTGCTCAGGAAGCTGCCGAGCGCTTTCGGGACCGTTCTGCCGTGTCTTCCCATGGGGTCAAGGGAGATGTACAGGAGGACGGAGGAGGATACGATGCCCACCTCCTGCTTCTGTCCGCCCGAAACGCAGACAAGGGCATGGGCAAGGATGGAGACGCGACACTGCAGCAGAGGATGGAGATGATGGAGCTTTTGGCGTACGAGATGGAGGACTATTTGCGTTTGCGGGCCGGCGGAGGTGGAAAAGGCTCAGAACAAAGTGGAGAAGTCAAGAAACCCAACGTGGCGGTGGCACTCATCGACGAACCCGTTTTCGTCCGCAAGTCCTCCATCCTGCTCGACTACTTAGCCTCTCGCTCGTCTCCCTCTCCATCCTCTTCGGCTTCTCCCTCCTTCCAGCCTGAGCTCCAACCCCAACTCCAGCCCCAACTGCACTGGCTTCTCGGTATCGACACGCTCGCCCGCTTCTTTGCACCCCGATATTATCCCTCCGAGGCATCCATGCGATCGAACTTCCAGAATTTCTTCGAAAAGGAAGGCAACTGCCTGATTTGTGCTAGAAGGGACGCTCACTCTGCTCCGCCCATCGTTGTTCCCTCCTCATCCTCTTCCTCTCAGGGGGAAAGGAAGGAGGAGATGGTTGAGAAGGAGGACGTCGAGCAAGCGCTGTTGGGTTCACCGCTCGTCAAACCATGGGTGGAAGCGGGATCGGTGCGGATTATGGACATTGGACAGCACGAGATGGGCCTCAGCTCGACCGCCGTGCGGAGAGCTCTGGGCTCCGCAGCCGTTTCTGCTAGTTCCGAGGAAAGGCTGTCGGACGTGGATCGGGAAAAGCTGGAGTGCATGATACCTCGTGGACTGTTGGAGTATGCGCTTGAGGAAAGGCTGTATGCCACCAAGGTCGTGGGCGAGGTCAATGAAGGGAGGCGGTAGCGGAGGAGATTGTCTGTTCGCTTTACTTTTCTCTACGTATCGGCTTCGCTTTTTATACATACAAGGGAACTAAATGCCTCGGATGGTGTCAAGACGGGCTAAGGGGCAACGAGGAATTCCGCTCAGATTGCTCGACCCATCGAAACTGTCATCCTCTTGCGCTTGGCATTCCCGTTATGTCCGACGATCATCATCTACTTTTCTCCCGTTGGCCATCCCTCAACCCCCTCCTCCACTCCTCCACGCTCTCCAACAACAACCTCTTCGCTCCGCCTCCCCAAAAGTGATCTGCCCCATCCACATCGACAGCGCAAAAGGTCGACTCGGAACGCTGAGAAAGCTGGCGTAATCTGGAAGCCCAGGAATCGTAGGAGGAGAGGGAGGTGAACTGATCTCGGGGGCCGTAGAGTGCGAGGACGTGGACGATCTTCTCGGAGGAGGTTGACCGCCCTTGCGAGGATCCGGAGTTTTCCTCCCTCGCCATTTCCTGTCGCTGTTGCTCAGAAGGGAAAAGCCCTTCCAAAGCGCGACTGTAGACGGAGGAACGGAATAAGGAAAGCGCCCAGAGGACGTTGAGCGGGTAAGAGACGAGGACGTAGCGGACGGAGATGGGTCTGTCTCCGAGTCCGAGCTGAGCATGATGGCTGCTCGGTGACCGAATGTCGTCGTCGCTCGTCCCTTGTTCCACGGCGTCCTCGGGGAAGTGGGCGAGAGAGGCTGCGAGGGAGCCAAAGGAGTAACCCTGTATTCGAACAGTTCCATGTGTTGGTCAGCAAGGAGGCACACCGACTCTTCGGCGGTGCGGTCCGCAGTCATTGTCGTAAAGGGAATACTCACGCAGAAATAGACTTCGAAAGGCGTTGTCGTTGGCAGTTTGTTCGTGGCGTCGGTAGCTGTCACAGCCGGCGCAAGGGCTGAAAGTGCGTAGTCAACGACCGCCTGTGAGCCAAGATCAACAAGAGGTAAAGAAGGATGGGAAAGAGCAGTGCGATAAGACACATGTCGAGTGGTATTGTGAAAAGGACTGGGAATTCAAAGCGAGCGAGTCTTGGCAGAGTTTACCCACCCTGTAATCTTCCACCTCTCCATTTCCCGTCCAGGTAGTACTCCCACCGCTACAGCCAACTCCCCTAGCATCGAAAGTGAGCGCTCTCACGCCGGACGAAGCGAAATACCGAGCGAGGGAGACAACGACGTGGTCATCTTGCGTGCCTCCGAGGCGGCCCCAGGGATGAGCTATAATAGCGAGGCCGAGCGGCAAGATCGAGGCGCCGGAATGATGCCATCGCGCTTGAAGATGGTGGGAGGAAAGAGGGATGTGGAAGTCCTCTGTGTTGACGGTCACTGCCATGCTTGCCTCTTATCGTCGATCCCTCTTCCCCCCGTTCCTTCGCGAACGGAGGCTTCGCCTGCGCACTGTCCACCCGTCCGATCAAATGACTGCTGCGGCAGGATGACGCCCTCGCCAGCCATGGCTGGCCCACGGCAGGCGCTAACGCGACGTAGTCGCCGGCGCACGCTCAGCCTTCCCCCACCGCGTTCATCGTCCGATATACCACCACCATCGTCCATATCCGCGTCGGCACTCGACTCGGTCGCCTCAAGAACGACCGGACGAGTACCCTCTACGGCTCTTCCCTGTTTCTCTCCCTTTCCACTGTCTCTCTTATCCTCCTCGGGCCCTTGCGCCGACGAGACTCCGCATTCATCCTTCCTGAGAGGCCGCGTTGGCGACCCCGACCGTCCGAACCGCTCGCCGTAAGCTTTGCCGACGATGTGAGAGTTCGCTTGTCACGGTCATTTCCCCGCCCTCCCCCTCCTCCCTCCCGTCACTGACTCCTTGTCTCTCTGCTCTTCCTCACGCCTTCTCACCCAACCTTCGGCTAGGCCCCTTCCCGACGAGCGCAAATCCGAAGGCGTATCCTCCCTCATCGCCAGGTTTCAACAGCAGAACATTGACGCCAAGGCAGAGGCGGAGAGGGATGCCCATCGCGATCGCGTTCTAGCTGCCGGTCGGCAGAGCCTTGACTCCGTGGGGAGACCTTTCAGCCCCCAACAGCTGAGGAGTCTGAGCAGACCTGGGTCCGGTTTTGCTGTCAGGAGCTCTTTTGAGCTGCCGAAGGCGGAAGGGGCAGAGGTACCCTCACAGGAGGCGCCGTCTACAGCCGATTCAGATGCTATTCCCGGTGCTACTTCCGCAGAGGAGGGGGCGGGGAAGTCGCAGACATCTCCCCCTTCGGCTCCTGTGGAGGAGAGCAAGCCTGAGGAGCCTACTCCCAGCAATGGCGAGGCGAAGAAGCCGGTTAAGGTGATACAAAACTGTCCTTTCTATGATGCTATGGATATTTTTTGGGACTTTTTCTAATGCGTACACTCGTACTCCATCATATATGCTACTCTTGTTATCTTCAGGACACGACTGCATTGGCTGCCGCGCCTGCTGCCAAAACGACACCTGTCGCAAAGGGTACCCCGTCCAAGACCACCACGGCCAAGCCGGCGTCTGCCGCTGGCAAGCCCACCACGGCACCGACAAAGGCATCCGGCACGCCAGCCAGCAGCACCGCGACCCCTCGAACCGCGAGAACCACTGTCGCTTCTTCCACCGTGTCGCCTCGATCGACGTCGACCGCCAAACCCACTTCTGCGGCTCGATCAACGCCCACCTCCGCGACTCGTCCGCGTCCGTCTTCGACCTCTTCGACGCCCGGCGCTGCTAGGAAGCCAGCTACGAGCTCGATTGCCTCTCCCGCTAGGTCGGCGGGTGCAGGAGGCACCCCGGCGAAGTCAACTCCCGTCCGTACCGCGAAATCTCCTCCTCCAGCTGCCAGTGCGGCACGCGCAAGTGCCATCAAGAGCGCCACTTCGTCCACATCTCCCCCAAAGCCTTCCACTCGAACGTCGTCGACGACGACGGCGAGCGGGGGAAGGATCGCCTCGACGATGACGTCCGCCGCCAAGCCACGCGTCAGCGCCGCAGGCACTGGTCCGTCGCGGACGACGACGAGCGGCGCGCAAAGGTCGTCTGTCGGACCCGGCGTAAGGTCGACGACCGCTCTTCGAGCCAGCACTGGTGCCGCTACCGGTACGCCTCCCTCCCGTCCGCGCCCCAGCAGCAGCCCGTCCGTCGCCAGTTCAAACGCCGCCGTCAAGCCTCGCGTCTCTACCACCAGCGACAAGCCTGTTTCAAGGACCGCGACCACGACAGCCGCTCGCGCCGGTAGTGGAGTTCCGCCGGCCAAAACTGCGGGCGCCAAGGCCACACCGTCTTCCGCCTCCACCGCCGCCTCTAAGTCCAAGATAAATGACGTGGGTGCGGGCACGGGTGTCAAGGCCAAGGCAGTTGCCGTAGGAGCTGGTGTTGCCGCCGCGGGCCTTGTCAAGGCGGCTGCTGCAAAGGCCAAGGATGTGAAGCAGGCTATGAGTGGGGACGGTGGAAAGGAGGTGGAAGATGTCAAGGGAGAGAAGGGAGAGGAGGACAGCGGGACCCTTCCCGCTGCTGCTCCTGAAGGCTCCTCTGACGCCGCCACGGCTCCTGCACCTGAGGCTGCTCCTGAACCTGAGGCTCCTGCACCTGAAGCTGCTCCTACGCCTGAAGCTACTCCTGAAGGCTCCTCTGACACCGCCACAGCTCCTGCACCTGAGGCTGCTCCTGCACCTGAAGCTGCCGATAGCCCCCAGGGTTCTGGGGAGGCCCAGGACGAATGTGCGACAACCGCGTTGCCCACTGCTTCGGTTGGACAACGACTTCAAGAGACGTCCGAGCAGCAGGACAAAGCCCAATCCGAGCCGGCGGCCACGGCGGAGGAGGAAGAAGTGAAGGAGCAAGGTGATGCTGCTGACACTACAACTCCCGATTCTGCCGCTCCTTCGGCTGAGCCCATCGATGCGCCTAGTGAGGAGGCCCAGACTGAGGCTGGTGCTGCAGATGCGCCTGACGTCAAGGAAGAAATGGAGGAGGAGCCTCTTGTGAATGCTGATGGTGAGCAGCCCGCCGTCGAGAACGCTGCCGAGGAGCATTCGAGCTCAGAGGAGGTGCCGTCTGCCCCCGTGGACGATCACGAGGCAGGCATGACCGAGACTCGCGCGCCCGAGCACGCCGCTCCGTCCGCTGTGGAGCCTTCCGACGACGGGCGTGTGGCAGCCATCGTGGAGAAGCCTGAAGCCAGCGAAAAACCTGTTAACTCTGCTCAGGCCGCCATCGGTCCAGAGACTAAGCAACTTGTAGGAGGAGCACCGTCGCCGAAGGCCATGTCCACCACGGCGGCCGACCCGTCGTCCGGCCGTTCTGGATTCACCACTCCCGGTTCCATCGGCGCCGATCCCGATCCTGATTACCACAGGAGGCTCGCCGCGCAGATACAGCCTTCTGTCCTAGGCGTCGATGTCGGCACAGTCGATGCGGAGGATTCTGACGAATCGGCTCCAGCCACCGCCAAGGAGGGTGACACCGAAGCTGAGCCCGAGCCGGCGTCCGAAGCACATAAAGAAGATACGGAAACGAAACCTGCTCAACAAGATGCAGTAGCGGACGCAAAAGTACTGCACACCGTCTCGGGAGCGACGGTCGGCCAGGCTGGTGAGGATGCGGCTCCAGAACCTGAAACCTCCGTCGCATCCGCTCCGGCCACTGAGGAGACGCGCCCGGAGCCCGCCACCGAGGACGTCAAAGAAGCCTCGTCCGAACCCACTCCCGCCTCCGCCCTTTCTTCCGTTCCCGCTCCCTCCAAGCCAGCTCTCGAAGCAGCAGGGTCCTCCCTCCCCGCCGATGCATCGTCCAGGACCAGCGGGAGGACACTCGCTCAGATCCTCGCTGAGGCGGACGCTGCTATGGCGGAAGGAGACACAGAAGAGGGTATGAACATTGAGGATGGAGAGGAGAATGACGTGAAAGGGTTGCGCGACGAGGACGTGGAGATGGCCGATGTGGAAGGTTCGTCTGATCGACGTGCTGTCGATGCCGACGAGGAAGAAGAGGAGGAACTCTAACCGGCGAAGGAAGGCAGTTCGTCTACCGTCCGCGTTTCTTGTCGCCTTCCTTCACCGTCTGCCCATCTCGTCCATCTTCACACTTGCCTCACCCTACGACGGGGAAATAACGAACAAATGACGCCTACGAAAATAGCGGAAAGCTAAGACAAATCACGACCGTAGTATTTCGATTTTTACTTTTGATTGTCCGTCGCCTTTTTGTTCTTCTTGTATGCGGTCGAGGGGACCGGCCTTCACGCTACCTGGGGTTTCTCTCCCTCCTTTGACCTCCTTTGACCTCACCTCAGGTCACCTGATAGCATGTTCGCCGGAATGGTCCGTTTCCGCTCTCTCGCCCTGTACGTCGCCGTCTAGGTCCGTACCCCCTCTTTCCGCAGCCCCCACACACGTACAAACGTCCCATCCCATTCCAGTTCACGGGTTACCCTCCCCCTCCTTTCCTCCCCCTTCCTACCCTTTCGCTTTCTGGTCCGGTTCCCTCGCCCCTCTTGGATGCCCAATGGAGAAATCTGAAATTTTGTCTTGGTCATGGAACCAGTGAATGCTCCAAGCGTGTCTGCCGGACTTTAGACCTGCACCTCCAGCCCGTGTTTGTTCTCAAAGGGCCGTCTCGAACCAGATCCCTGGCCTGGCCATGCAAGGGTGTCTTCCAGGCGATCTGCGCTAACCCCAGCACCGTGGGGGGAGAGGATGTCAGTGTCAACAAACGTTTATTCGGGCTATGTCGTGCTGCCAAGAGAGATGAGCAAAAGACGCCTGGCCTCGCCGCGGCCTTGGAGCTTCGGAAACAAAAGCCGATGAAGGTGGAGCGAAGGCGCGGTGCGGCGGGCGATCTCAGTACAGAGGAGTGGAGGTGGGTGGACGACGATCAGCGAGCACGACCACGACCACCTTGAGAAGAAATAAGGAGCGCTGCAGGAAAAAAAAAAAAAAAAAAAAAAAAAAAAACTCCTGTGCTAAAAAGGGAGAAGCGGTTTGGCGACTTCCCACTCGACTTGCCGCGTCTAGACGGCGGTTTTCCAGGGTCAGAATCGTCGTCCGTCTTTGAGGAGCTTGCCCTCTCAGGCGCAGGCGATCTTCGCAAGACCCTTTCAGGACGCCGCGCGCCCGTTTCAAGAATGCTAGAACACGGATGTTGTAGAGTGAACGACACATCGTGACCATGCCCATCCTTTCCGGATCCAGCGTCTAAGACGAGCGTCACAAAAATTTCAGACACGAGAAGCAAGGCGCAAACGCGGGAAGGAAAGTGGATCCGGACAGCGCCAGGCTAGTGCGTGTCGACTGGGTGGGTGGTTGACTTGAGTCGTCTTCGCCTTTGTCCTATTCACTTGCCCAGCCTCGAGTCGAGGAGGTCTTTGGTCAGCTCGCCGTCTCGGATGTCGATGACCTGCGGGATCGTACGATGCGACGACAGAGAAAGAAGAAACGAGGCAGGGCGCCGGGGCGTTAGTCGAATAAGCGCCCGTCATCCGACCTCGGCGCGTGTGGAAGGGGATGACATGGCACGGAGATGGGCAGAGCGAGACCAAGGCAAAGAAAGAAAGAGAAGGCAGGGACGTACTTTGGCAATGTCGGTTTGGACGGAGAAGTAGCTCAGCGCCGAGGTGTAGAGAGTGAGGAGTTCGGTGGAGGAAGTGGACGGCGCCCAGTAGACAATGCACAGGGGCTGTGAGCGATGTAATGGGGGTAGAGGTGAGTCACGATCGGTGCGCCATTCGACTCTGTGCGATGGCAGCGGACTCGCTGCCATCCCACTAAGAGACAAAGAGGTCGACAAGTTGACGCACGTAAGATGTTCGCCCGTCGTTGTGCTGTAGAGCGTAGGAGAGCACGACGTAGCGCGGGGAATTTTCGGGAAGCTCTGATCATAGACGGCAGCATCAAGAAGAGAGGAGAAGAATGGTTTAGTGCGGGGTGAGCGCGTATGTGCTTAATGGACTCGGATCACCGCCCCAGGCCTGCATCTCAATCTCATCACATCCCGTTGTCGACCCACGTCCAAGACGAGCAAGCAACTCACCTTCCACAAGGTCCTCCAACGAAACCGAGTCAAACTCCTCCTCCTCCTCCATGACGAGCTTCTGCTTGTTAATCTTGACCACTAGCGCCGAGCTGCCAGAGGAGCGCTTGCCCAGGCGGAACTTGCGCAGCTTGGCGAGGAGGTCGGCGGGGACGTCGACGGTGTTGTTGGCGGACTAAGGCAGGAAAGGGAGAGGGAGAGGGGGGTGAGCTGCACTGAATGACATGCTCTGCTCTTAGCCCCTGCTCAGACTCGCGCACCATGTCGGCTTGCTTGTGCGTTCAAAGCGGTGGTGGTAGTCGTCTGTCGCCTCTGTCGTCGATGATCGCGATCACGATTGCCGCCGCGCAACGTCTTGTGCTTGGCCGCCGCAGCCTTACGTTGGTTCAGCTCTTTGCCCAACCGAGCCGATGCCTGAAGAAGAGACAAAGAAGAGGGGCAACGAGGAGAGCAGATGCGGGAGCTCTTGCTCGGAGAGACTTGTTGCGTCGACACGTATCTTGCAACTTGGCCTCCGACGAAGGGAAGGGCTGCTCGTTGTGACCGTATCTGTGGAAGGTCGACGACTATCTCCGATCAGCCGAGCTGCCGACGCGGAGCAAGGCGTGATTGATTAGCAGAGGTGAGACTTGGAAGAGGGCGAAGACGCGGAGAGGAAGATGTATAAGAATATGAGACGTCGGCCTCCACTGGACGTCGAGGTGTAGTGTCCTGTCGTCCTCGGCGCTCCTCTGTCTGCTCCAAGTCCTCCCTTCTATTCCCTTCGCGACACAGAGCAGATCTGTCCGGCCGGCGGCCAATCAAAGCGGAAGCGGCCCATCGACCTGCGAGCAAGGCTATGGCTTCCGACACTGGGCAAGAGGCGCCGCCCCAGCAAGGCCCTCCCCATGCCACAACTGATGTCGCCCAAGGCGACGTAAAGGTTTATTCTCAGACGCCTGCTGCACGCCCCGTCACGGCAGCAGGGGCAACAACAGCGTTGATAAACGACGGACCCGGCCAGGAGGACGAAACGGCCATGTCCACCCTAGCGCGGATCAAGAGCAAGGCTGGCACAGTTAGCTTGGGCGGCGTCTCTGTTGCTGTGAGCCACTCATCTCACTCGCTCGTCGTACTCTTTCTTTACCGCCCTCTCTCCCGCTCACCTGCCTGTCGTGCTTTCGTGTGAAGGCCACCGTCCAAGACAAGACCCGAGTCATAGCACTTGTCGCGACCGTTGCACTGTCGCAGGTATGCAACGTGGGAAGGTATGTCCATGCCCACGTTTCCGCCTGTCTCGAAAAGGTCTCGCGTGGTGACATCGAGAGGTGCTTCTCTTTCTCCCCGTCGGCCCCCCCTATCCAGCATTCAAGCCATCATTGTTGCTCTCCCTTCCATCGGAAGAGACCTTGAAATCCCCGAGTACAGTTTAGAATGGGTGCTTAGCGCTTATTCTCTTACGTTCGTGAGTTGACCGTTTCTGCTTTCTCCGAATCTGACCGATCGTGTCTCGCCGGCGTCCACCTTGTCAGGACTCGGCTATGGAGCGGCCCGCTTCGCTGTTTGTCGTTGTGTGTGGGCTGGCTCGCTCATGGGTTTTGCGTTCATCTTCGCGATTGTGTTCGCACGCCATCCGCAGGGATGCTTCCTCCTCTTCTTCGGACGCCTTGCCGACATCTATGGCCATCGCGTCGTGCGTTTCACTCACCTTATTCTCGCAGCCGAACATTTCGCTTTTCCTCACGCGGCCTCTGTTCCTTTCGTCCATTTGCCAGATCTACCTCCTCGGCACCACCATCTATCTCGCCTTCTCCATCGCCTGCGGGTTCGCTCCGTCCCAGATCTCCCTAGACGTCTTCAGAGCCTTCCAGGGCATTGGGGCAGCTGCTTTCATCCCCTCAGCCATAGGCATATTGTCTCTCACTTTCCCTCCGGGTCACGCTAGGAGCCTCGCTTTTGCGACGTTTAGTGCTGGCGCTCCCGTTGGGGCTGGCGTGGGTGCCGTAGTTGGCGGGTGAGTCCGCGGCGTAGTTTCCGTCCAATCCGGTGACTTGTTCAATGAGGACGTCTTGTCTGCGTCAACGCTCATTCTGCTTTTCACTTTCCCACTTCCTCTCAACCCAGCCTCTTGACTCAGTACACTCATCCCAACTGGCGTTCAGTATTCTTCTTCCTGGCCGGCCTCGCAGGTTTTACTCTTCTGTCGGGACTGTTCGTGGTGCCGACGGACGTGATTCGCAAAGACTCGGACAGATCGATCGACTGGCTCGGTGCCATTGTCGCTACCCTCGGGCTCGTTCTGCTCGTGTTCGCTCTCAGCCAGGGGCAGGGGGCTAGTTCTGGGTGGAAAACAGGCTGTAAGTACGAGGCTGGTGACGAATCGCTCTCCTGCACAGATATCACCACCATTGCTCATCATCCGCCTACCAATTCCTGCCATCGCTCCGTCTTGCCTTTCTCTCCTCCGACGCCCCCATGCACAACAGATATCATCGCTCTCCTCATCGTCTCCGTCCTCCTCCTCATGCTGTTCATAGCCTGGGAGTACTACCTCACCCGGCGTCGCGAATCGGGTCGCAAAGCCGTGGCGCCGCTGATGAGGACGAGTATCTTTAAAAAGGGCCGATTTGCAATCATCCTCACCGTCGGATTCTTCGGCTGGGCCGGCTTCACTTGCGTTTTCTTCTATGCTACGCTGCTGTGAGTTTTTCTTCCTTCGCGAGGTGCTAGAAGATGGGCTCAGCTCCATCTTTGTCGCCTTACGACTCGGGTTTGGACGTGAACAGGTTCCAGAATTACCAGCATCTCGACGTGGTACGTTCATTTGGATTCCCCCTCTTTCCTGGCTTGGACGCTCAAGCTACATGTTTATTCTCTTCTCCAACAGGTTCACACTTTCATCCGTTTCCTGCCTAATGCCGTCGTGGGCGTCTTGAGTGAGCGCGGATCGTCCAGATGCGGTCGGAACGCCTTTGTTTGAATTTTGCAGCTGGACTCACATGGTCGTGGATGCTCCTGGAACACGATCGACCCTCAGTCTGCGTCGCATTCGGCATTTTTGTCAGCCGCGTCTCTGCGCAGATCCTCCTCACAGCTGGCGCCGTTGGAACGGCTGTAAGTTGACCTGGATGCCCAAAGAGTCCCTTTCTCCTGCTTTCTGCCCCTCCGCCCTTCTCACTCGCTCACTGAACGCCTTGACGTCTCTCTTCTACAGGTCGCAGCTCTCCTATTCGCGGTTATACCTCCCCACACGACCTATTGGGCTCTAGGGTTCCCCTCTCTTATCCTCGTCGTCTTTGGCGGCGACATGATCTTTGCCACCTGCACCCTTTACTGCACCCTCATAGCCAACGCCGATGAACAAGCTCTCGCCGGAGGCGTCTTCAACACCGTCTCGCAGCTTGCCAATGCGTTCGGCCTCGCCATTGAGAGCGTCGTAGCTGACTCTGTAACTCGCATGAAAGCGAGGGAAGGTGGGGTGGAAATGGGGTCGAGCAGGACGGCGCCACCCGAGGCGCTCGTGAAGGGATATCAGGCTGCCTTCTGGACCAGCTTCGCCTTCATGGTCGTCTGTGAGTGTCCTGAGCAACCGAGTCTGCCAGGCAAGTTTCAGGAACTCATGAACCCCCTCTACCTCGTCAAACGCAGGTATCTTCTTCTGCGTCTTTGGTCTCCACGGCATCGGCGTCATCGGCCAAAAGAAGAAAATGAATAGTGAAGGCAGTGCTCTCGGCTCTGATGCACAAGGGAGTTTGGAGAAACACACGCAGAGCATGGAGAAACAGAAGTGGGTGGAAGCAGAGGCGCCGCCGCCTGAGCTGGGAGCAAACAACGGTATGAGTGAAGAGGGAGAGGGAATCGTCGAAAGGGGGGAAAGGAGAGAGGCAGGTGGAAGTTTGAGGGAGGGGACGAGGGTGAAGTCGCCAGTGACTTAAGTCTGATTTGACAGACTGGTGACATCTTTGGCGAAAACGGCGCCTTGACCGATCCCCGTTCGTCGGCGCCATCCGTAATTCGTAGACCCTTGCGGTCTCACTATACGATAGACGAAGGGAGACTCCAATCCTTCCATCCATTCCTTCTTCTCGTCTCATGTGCTTGTAGTCGCCGTCGCTCCACCTCGCAGACGCAGCCCTTCATACCCTGCTTTCAAACGAATTTACAGACCCTGCCACGCTTAAAAGACTCCTGTCCGTCCACGCAGGCCCAAAACTAGGGCCAGAAGCCCTTACTCGCATGACAAGGTCGTCATCAGCTGTTGGATCTTTCCTGAGGCGGCGGCAGCGAGAAGGAGCGGACGGACGTCGGAAGTTGCGAGCTGCACACGATCGAGAGACCTTGCCAATGTCACGTGACTCTCTCCCAATATATCGACTTCCACTCTGGACGACGAAAGCGGCGCGAACCACGACGGCGCTTATCGACAAACTAGGAACGAGGCAGCTCTGACGATATAGCAGCTCTGACAGGCCTCCGAACTCTCCGTTTGGTTAGGTCCGCCTAATGGCCCAGCCTGTGGAAGGACGTCGTGCTGCACCAATGGACAGGCAGGTCTTCGGGCTCTGGCTGATCAACAAAGCCGGCGGTCTCGTCTATCACAAGAATTTCTCTGGTGCGTCGACATGCGCTATTGGTTTTTTTTTTAATTTTTTTGTTTTATTTTTTGCGTGATCATTGTGGGAATGTTGTGGGCCCTTAACGAAATCGTGCGATTGGGTGGACGATTCACTCGCACTCTCCACCGCGTCTCCCTTCCCGCCCCTCCCCCTTTTCGCGCGCAGAGAACCACACCAACCTTACTTCAAACGAATACCTCGTCCTCGCCGGCACTCTCCATGGCATCCACGCCATCACCAGCCGGTTGAACCCTGTACCCGGAAAGAAGGGCACGGGGCTGGAGACCATCGAGGCGGACAGCTTTAAGATGACCGTGCTATTGACTGCCACCGGTGAGTCTCCGTGGCCGGTTGATCGGAAGACGTGGCCCCTATCTACTTACCTGTGGACGCTTGCCTTGAAAGCTCGGTGCCTGGTCCCCATGCTAACCACCTCACTCTTTCTTCCCTCTAACCCAACCGTGACGACCAGGGACGAAATTCGTCCTTATCACCTCTCCACTCCATCCTTCTCCTCACGCCTTCCTCCAGAAAGTATACGACGTCTACTCGGACCAGGTGATGAAGAACCCTTTCCACACGCCCGAGATGCCCATCCGGGTTGAAGGCTTCGATAAGGCCGTCGAGGCGCTTGTCGGAAGTGGAGCGGCGGCGGGCGCAGTTGGACCTTAACCGAGATTGCGATGGCGGCGGAGGCGGAGGGGGGGCAGCACAGATGGGAATTTGTTATACCGCGACGATTGGTGAGCTGGGGATGAATTGCCGGGACCAGTGCTACTAAAAGTACATACGAGCGGAGGCCCGAAGAGGAGGGCTACGTGAACAAGGGAAGATAAATGCGGCAATGGAAGGATGCACCGGCTGTGTTGCGGGCATAATTGCACGCTTATCTATGTAAAGACAAGAGAAGTCGACGGCGGGTGCCCTACGCGCCCAAGCCGCGCTTCCTCAACGTCGCACGCACATCACCCAGGCCTTCCAATTTCCCCTGTGCAACGACAGTGGCCTGCCCATTTCCAAGACCATAGTTAAGCGGCTGGGACGAGGCGGCGACGCTACTGGGACGGAGGACGCGAGAGGCGACCCGACGGAGCGTCGACAAGTCGACCTGGTCGATGCGCTCGCACATCTCTTCCACGCTAACCTTGCGTCCGTGCACCTGCACTTGGCGACCCAAGTCCTCCACTTCTACGAGACGTGATTCGCTAAAGGAGGCCATCAGACGGAGGACATGGAGTGAGTTAGGATGGCCATTCAACTGCTCCCGCGACCATAGATGAAAGAAAGGGATGGCAAGCGAAGGACACTCACAGCGCCATCACGAGGCTACTCTTCAACTGATTCTTCGCCCGGTTCAGCTCCGACTGCGTGACGCCACCCTTGTAGTCACCGGTGAGCAGCTCGAGTTGATGGGCGATGACGTCGACGATGGAACCATTGAATTGGGGCGAGACGCTAGCGGAGATACCGAACAAGCCCGAGTCGGCATAGACGTGGTGGAAGGCCGCGCAGTAGTCCACGGCATAGAACTGGTTGAGGACGTTGGTGTACAGGCGCGAATACATGCCTTTGCCCGGTCCCCCCGCCGAGAAACTGCCCCCCCCACCGAGGAGGGTGTGCAGCGTCGCGAGCGCGTAGATGTCGTCATCGTGGATGCCGAGTCCCTCGAAAGCAACGTACACGTGCGTAAATTCGAGTTCCGAGTTCTCCATGTACAGCTCGCCGCCCGTGTACCGCGCCCTCGCCGCTGCCAACTCTTCAAATGTTGCTGGCGGAGCGACGTTCTCCGCGTCGACGCCTGGCGGTGTTGGAGAGGAAGAGGACAGAAACGATGCGGCAGCGGTGGAAAGAGACTTAAAGGGCGAACTGGCTTTGGGGGTCACTGACGGGGCAGAGGAGGGCAGAGGCCGAGAAGGAGATTGCCGAGAGACCGAAGCGGCTGCACCGGGAGAGGATGAAACCGAAGTACCCTTCATGCTGCCGAAGAGTTTCTCGCTCAACTCAACGAGTTTCCCATGAGAGACGCCGGCACCAGCCACGACGATCCGCTCCGGTCGGTACCACATCTGCACAAATTCTCGGATCCGGTCCACGTCCATCTCGTCGAGGTTCTCGGCGGGGCACAGCAACGGGTTGCCGAGGGTGTTGCCCTGGAAGGCGACGTGGTGCATTACTTCCGGAAGGATCATCTCCGGTTTTGACCAGATCTCGGAGATCTCGTACGCCGCTGCGGCTCGCTGAGCCTCAAGCTCTGCTGGGAGCAGAGAGGGGTTGAGGATGGTGTCGGCAATAAGGGAGAGTACCTGGGGCAAGTCCTGGTTGAACATGGACGATTGGTACATGATCGTCTCCCTGGAAGACGAGCACATGACGTTGCCTCCGAGGGCTTCGATCTCCTTTGTCATCTGCTCGACAGTGCGGTTGGTGGTGCTCTGGAGAGAGGGCGGCGAGGATTAGGTGAGCGAGCAGCGAACGGTGTTCAGAAAGCACTAAGATGGACTCACCTTAAATGCTAGTCGATCCAACAAATGAGAGACGCCAGCATGCCGCTCGTCTTCGTAGCGCGATCCCGCATCAACATAGACACCGACAGCGGAAAAGTGGCCGGGCGTCTCCTCAGTGGCGACGCGCACTTTGTTCGGGAGTGTGGTGACGTTAATCAGAGACGAGCTGGGGATGCTCTGTAGAGGTGTAGAGGGAACCGCAAATAGAGTAAAAATCGAGCAGCAATGAAAGAGGCAAAATATAGATAAGTAAATGGTAGGTATCGCCAGGAAAAGGAAAATTCGGTAGAGATGGATGGTCTGTCAGGACGACTACGTCACTGGACGCGCACCGTTACTCACATCGCCAAGATCAACAGGGGTCGAATACGCTCTTCGAGGCAGATCCTGTCCAAGCCTAGACAGAGCAGCCGTTGCAGATGGCGATGTCCTCACTACCTTTGCGCTGCTGTTCGTGATGGCCTTGCCGCCAAGCGCGTTGGAGCCGGGCCTCGAACTGCTGTGTGCTGCCGTTGCGGCGGCAGCTGTCAATGCCCTTGCGGTCGTCTGAGGAGAGACAACTGTCCGTGAGAGAGTTGCAGGGTTAAGGCGGGATAGTGAGAGAGGCGTCTTCATGATGAAGGAGTGGCGAGGCAGTGAATGGTGTGCCGGGTTCGTCTTGGAGGTGTGGATGGATGACGAGGGCAAGAAGAAGGACACGGCTTGCTGCGGCAAGGTCCGTCTGCCGGCCCTTCTTCTGACGCCCAGCGTCGAACCCAACATCAGCCTCTCCATCCCTCGACCACTCTTTAACAGCTGCCGTGCAGATGAGGGGCGTGCGCATTCTCACATTTGTCCTTCCGCTGCTGCTGCTGCTGGCCGGCTCTGCTAGGGTGGTTCTTGCTTGGGACAAGTTTGACCATGAGGTAAGCGAGCGGGCTCGCTTGCGCAGCAGGAGGGGGACCCCCGGTTTGTTTTTCTATCCCATTGTTCACAAGTCTGACCAAAACTACACTCTTTTCCATGTATTTGGCTTCTCAGATCTTTGATTTGCAGTCCCAGCTAGAGGTGGCGGAAGGGAAGGGCACGACGTTTTATTCCTTCATGAACATCACCCAAAAGGCGACAACGCAAGAAATTGAGAGGGCTTTCAAGAAGAGGGGTCGCCAGCTACAGTGAGTGTCCATCTTGCACCGCCCTGGGGCCCTTACGGAAACGTGAGAGTGCTTGACGCTTTCTTTTTTCATACCACGTGCATCTCACTTTTGTTGACGACGCGATCCCCCAAACCAACCCGATTTCGTCTTCCCTCGCAGCCCTGACAAAAACCGAGGCGTCAAGAACGCCCACGACCGCTTCGCAAGGCTGGGAGTGGTTGCAAACATTCTTCGCAAGAGAGAGCTACGAGAGAAGTACGATTTCGTGAGTACGCGTAATCGTCCTTGGAAGCGGACTGGTCGGAGCCGAGATCAAGCCTGGTTGTTCGCAGCCTCCCTTCGCGGGTGTGCGTGCTGATGTTTCCTCGCTTTGATCAACCCTAAAGTTCCACGACAATGGCTTCCCTCGCTGGCGTGGCACCGGCTACTACTACTCCCGCTTCCGCCCCGGCTTGGGCACAGTGGTAGTCTTCCTATGTCTGGTCACCTCCCTCATCCAACTGCTCGTTCAACACATCACATACCGACAGGACCTAGCGCGCATCTCGCGCATCCTCACGGCCGCGCGTTTCGTTGCTTGGGGACCTCGCTTCACGCCTCAGAAGGGACGCAAGAAGGTCCGCGTGCCGGCCAACGGCTTCCCAGGCATGCCCGCGCCGGCGACGGTAGGAGTTGAGCTGAGCCCGGAGAAGAGCAAGGAGGCCCTCCAAGCTGCTGCAGCGGGTGTCGAGTACGAGTACAGAGGAAGGCCTCTGACTTGTATGGTGGAGGGCGAGAAGGTATTCGTGGTGAACGAGGAGGATGGCGAGGAGTGGGAACTCGACGAGCAAGCGACCACCAAGCCTGGTCTGTTCACTACCACTTGGTCGGCCAAGCTCGTCCGATGGGCCGCCGATAGGACCGTCTGCGCGGGTTTGCGGAGGGCGGGACTCATTAAGGAAAGCCAAGGGTTAGGCGAGGAGGAAGAAGAGGAGCAAGTGGAAGAGGAGCAAGTCAGCGAAACCGTCTCCACCTCCACCCCAGCCGATTCTGACCGTAACGCGACAGGCGAGAGCGGCACATCGACGCCTGTCCAGGGCAACGGCAACGGCAAACCGTCCTCCTCCGCCGTCTCGAAATCTCGTGCCGCGAAGAAGCGCAAGGGGGGTAAGCGAAAGTGAAGGCTGAGCGAGGGGGAGCGGAAGCGCGGGCTCCCCTTCCTCTCATCGTCGAGGTCTCGCGAGCTGTCGTACGTAGCATACATACCTCGTTGGACCTGAATAGACATGTCGTCGCACGGACTTTCTGCTCTCTTCCCTCTCTCTGAGTTGACCGACGGTTCATTGCGAAAGGAATAAAGGCAGAGCCCCGCGAGGGCGTGCTCTATGTTTTGCGTCGCAGACGGTCTATGATACGACCTAAAGACCCCGTACGTCGTACATACATGTATAAACGGAAGCTTCCACCTTCCTTCCTTCGTTCCGCCGGAATGCCCTCCGCTTGCTCGAATGACGTGGTGCACAGTTCCAGATCCTTAGAAGAAGAAGTGAACGAGCGAGCGGACGATAATATGGCAAAAAGAGAGGCAGGGTAGGGTGTGTGCCTGTCTCCCCACATCACCCTCTCACGCAGACATCAGATCCAGCACATGTATCCCGCCTGCGCCGGTCAGCTCCATCCACGGATCGACCCCTCGATCAACCGATCCAACTGTTTGATCGTGAACGGCCAAGTCAGTTGAGTTCGTTGATGACGGCGGCGGTGAAGTCGGAGGTCGTGGCGGTGCCTGCCATGTCCGCTGTCCGGACCTTGCCTTCGGCGATGACCTTGTAGACGGCAGCGGCGATGTTGTTAGCCTAAAGGAAAGGGAGAATAAGTGAGCGGGTTAGAATGGAGGCGAAAGAAGACGGGACTCGCCCCGTTCCATACCACGAGGCCGTTGGCCCGCTCCGAAAGGAAGCGAGTCGAAGGCAAACGGATGGGAGTGAAAGCGCACCTGGGCGTCCTCGCCGAGGTGGCGGAGAAGCATGGCAGCAGAAAGGATCATCGCGGCCGGGTTGGCGGCGTTGGTGCCCATGATGTCCTTGGCGACGTGTCTACGAAGCAGGATGGCCGAATTGAAAAAGGGTAGGGAGGCGGACGTCCGGTATCAGCAGACAGACAAAAGCAGGAAACGGAAAGGAACTTTCCCCCCGACTCGCCGATCTGTCTCCAAACCAACGAACCCGGGCCCAACTACTTCAGCAAGGACTCACCGGCAACCAGGCTCGAAGAGGGCGTACTCGCGGCCGATGTTGCAGCCCGGTACGATACCAGGACCTCCAACGAGGGCGGCGCCGATGTTGGAGACAATGTTGCCGTACAAGTTGGGCATGACCATGACATCGAACTGCTGAGGGCGGGAGACGAGCTGCATGGAACTGTTGTTGTGGAGCGAGATGGTGAGACACACAAGCCACACAAAAAAGGGACAAGAGTGAGGGCAAGGGAATCTGCTCACGTGTTGTCGACGATCATGTCATCGAACTTGATGCCCGAAGCCTCGTACTCCTTGCCGACCTGGCGGAAAGTGTTGAGGAAAAGGCCGTCGCCGAGCTTCATGATGTTGGCCTTGTGGACGCAGGTGACCTTCTGCTCGTATTGGAAACGACCGAAAAGAAGATGATCGGGTCGAATACCGAAAAGGAGGGAAGCAAGTCGAGGAAGGGCAGAAAGTCAGATCAAGCCAGACACTAGCCAGGCCACCATAAACAGAAGGCTCATACGAACCTTGCGGCCGTTCTTGAGAGCGAAGTCGAAGGCAAAGCGGGAGATCCGCTCGGCCTTCGCTCGCGTGGAGACCTTGAGAGACTCGACAACGCCAGGGTATGACTGGAGGGGGGTAGGGATAATCGACATCGAATGAGGCGGAGTACGTTTGAAAAGCCGAGTGAGACGAATGCGATTAGGTCAGAATCGTCGGCGGTAAATTCTATTGTGCATACTTCATCCCCCGAGCCAGTGACAAGAGATGAGAAATGGCGCGCAACTCGACCCACCTGGTGCTCGAGACCAGAGTACTCTCCCTCGGTGTTCTCGCGGATGATGGCAAAGTCGACGTTGTTGTGCCGGGTGGGGTAGCCCTCAAGGGTCTTGCAAAGGACGACGGAAGCGTAGATGTCGAGCTGCTGGCGCATAGCAACGTTCCACGAGTTGTGCGAACCGGTGTCGATCGGGGTGTAGAGGATACCTAGAGCGGAATGAAGGTCGAGGAGGAGGATATGAGCAGGGGACCATATGGTGTAGGTCCACCACCGGGCGAGCTAGCGATGAGACGTCCGACACTCACCCTTGAGGCCGACCTTGTTCCTCTTAAGGCTCTCCATGGCCTCCTTGAACAAGTTCTCGCTACCAGTTGTCTCGCCGCTGACGTCGAACTGCTCCCACTCAACGGGCACGTTGGTGGTCTCGAAAATCTCCTTGACGGAGTCGGTGATCTCCTTGCCGACACCGTCACCGGGGACCAGCGTCACCGTGTACACGCCACCGTACTTGGTGGCCTGGAAGGAGTGCGGAGGAGACGTACGGAGCACAATGTGAGCGAAAGCAGACGGGACAGACTAAAGCTGGAAAGCTCGTCCTGTCCGCTCGTTCAAGAGGGCTCACCCTGGACGTGATTCGCGGCTCCCGCTCGCCGGCTGCCAAGGTGGTGGCAGGACGGAGGATGTTCTGCACACGGGGCAAGAAAACAGAGAGAGGTAGTGAGCAAGTCGTTATCGAACAGCAGCCTAAGCGGGCGCCATGACGCGGACGAGCGACGATCATCCTTTCTTCCTCTTCGGGTGAGACGCGCCGACGAGAAGAACGCACCTGAGGGGTGGGGCGGGCGATAGCGGGGGCGGCCGCGCGAGCGAGGCTCCTGAAGGCGTTCATGGCGAGGGGAAGGGAATAAAGGAGGAGGAGAGGGAAGGATGAAAGTGAAGGAAAGGGAAAGAGATGATGATGGAGAGGTGGATGGGAAGGAAGGAAGTTGGCCGAGCGCCCTCGCTTCTCGATACTGGGCGTCGGCTCGCGAGAGAAAAATCGCGCCGGCGAGTTCCGATCATCCGGGAAGGGAAGGAAGGGCGAAAATGGAAGCGCATACACGGACCGGCCCTTGATCCATCATCCATCCCACTCCATCCCACTCCATCCCATCCCATCTCATCCTCATCCATCTTCCCTTCTCCTTCCTCTCTTCACCCTTCTCCTTTCCTCTCCTCGCCGTCCCCGCCCCCGCCATGATCTTCAACACCGCCCTTCGCGCAGCCGTCCCTGCGCGCGCCGCGCTCTCCTCCGGCCTCGTCTCCCGGGGTATGGCCACCGCCGGCAAAAGCCTGACCACGGAATACCAGGGCAAGAAGAACGCTCAGGTGCGCGGCAGGACTGTGTTCGTGAACAAATAAATGGCCACGGCCGCGTGCTCAATGCCCGCTGCCAGCTCGCTCACTCCTCCTTTACACTGGCTTCCGTCTCGCTTAGGGCAACTACACCGTGACGCTCGTTCCTGGTGATGGTGAGCCTGACTAGTCGCATTAGGCTGCCATCCGTACTCTCTATCTCGCCCACTCATATTCATGCGAAAACCTTTTTCAACTATGCGTTGTCAGGTATCGGTCCCGAGGTCTCCCAGGCCGTGAAGGACATCTACTCGGCTGCGAAGGTGCGCACCAAGCTCGCGCACTGCAGTAGCAATAGGCCCCGTACCGTAGCTGATGCTTGTCTTCCTTCTCAGGTCCCGATAGAGTGGGAGGAAGTCTCCGTGGCTCCGATCATCAAGAACGGCAAGTCGGCCATTCCCGATGACGCGGTCGCTAGCATCAAGAAGAACACTGTCGCTCTCAAGGGTGCGTCGGTCCGCAATCTGTTCCATCGCTTCCTCTGAACGTGTTACTGATGGCGCCTCTCTGTCCCTTCTTCGTTGGCTCACCTTCTCAGGTCCTCTTGCCACTCCCAGTAAGTGTCTGCCAGTCCCTCTTCCCACGCCGATTCCGGACGCTCACCTCTTGGCCTTCTCCGACCTTGCCTCTTGCAGTCGGCAAGGGCCACGTCTCCCTCAACCTGACCCTCCGTCGCACCTTCAACCTCTACGCCAACGTCCGCCCCTGCATCTCGATCAAGGGTCTCCGCACAGCGTACGACAACGTTAACACGGTGCTCATTCGCGAGAACACCGAGGGGGAGTACTCCGGCATTGAGCACGAGCTCGTCGACGGCATCGTCCAGTCCATCAAGCTCATCACGTACCAGGCTTCCGAGCGCGTCGCCAGGTACGCTTTCCACCACGCCAAGGAGAACGGGAGGAGCACGGTCACGGCCGTTCACAAGGCTAACATCATGTGAGCCGCATCACTATGTCCTCATCACCACGTCCTCGTCTCAAATCTCCTCGCCTTGAAGGAGTTACAGTGGCCTGGGCCGGCTTCGCTTTCACTTGACTTGCTCACCTGGATTGTCCGCCACCCGTTTCTTGCCTTCTGCTCTTCCAGGAAGATGTCCGACGGCATGTTCCTGACGGCTTGCCGGCAAGTCGCCAAAGAGTTCCCGGAGATCAAGTACGACGAGGACCTTCTCGACCGCGCGTGCCTTCGGGTAAGTAGCAGCGATAATAAGAAGCCGTTCACTTTTCTCTCGACCATCTGACTAATTTCTTTGCTCCGCACCGACCGTGCCCCATCTCTTTCCCTGACGCTCAGATCGTTCAAGACCCCTCCCCTTACGCCGACAGGGTAATGGTCATGCCCAACCTGTACGGTGACATTCTTTCCGACATGTGTGCTGGCCTCATCGGCGGTCTCGGCCTCACGCCGTCTGGCAACATCGGTGAGCCGCGCTGGTCTATTCACTCCAATCTCGCATGCGGATAGTTCTCGGATAGGGTTTGTCTTAGCGAGTCGCTCACCATCTCATCCTTGCTTTTTTTTTTCTCCTCATTCTCGGTTTTTTTTTCCACTCCCCGCCGCCGTCCGTCCGCGTGCAGGCAAGGACGCGAGCATGTTCGAGGCAGTGCACGGCTCGGCGCCCGACATTGCTGGCCAGAACAAGGCGAACCCGACGGCTCTGCTGTTGAGCTCGGTGATGATGCTCAGGTACATGGGCCTCCACGACAAGGCGGCGCAGATCGAGCAGGCCATCTTTGGCGCCATCGCCGCTGGCGAGCGCACTGGCGACTTGGGCGGCAAGCTCGGCACGACCGAGTACAGCAAGGCGATCATCACCAGGCTCAACGCTTGAGGAGTCCGCGAGCTAGCTTCCTGGTGGGCTGGGCGGCGAACGGGGCAGCCGGAGGAGTGCGGACCGAAGAGCGGTATCGTTCGAGATGGGAGGGCGCCTCTCCTTAGCGTCCTCGCTCACGCGGATGGGGGAAGATCCGACCCGGTGGTAGCCGGTCAGGACGGATAGACTAGACCTGAATGAAGTCTTTTTCTTCACCCGCCTTATCCTTCCCTCCTTTCTTCCTTATCGTCCTTTTCTCTTCCTGCCCCTCCCCTCCCCTTCTGCCCTCCGCCCCGGACTCCTCCTCTTCTTGTAAAACCCGGACGCCGATGGGGGGGCATGATGGGGGTCGGACGTCCACGTCGTACAATAGATGCTCTTTGGACGCGGTTTGCCTTACACTACCGGGACTGATCGATCGAACTGCGGGACGTGTGTGGTTGGTTGTTGTTTTTTTTGTCGATCCGGCTCTTGTTGGATGCATTCGGGCGACTGAAGGGAAGGAAGGGTTGCGTAAACGTCGAGGCGGCTCAGGCCGAGCGAGGCAGGCAGCCCTCGCTCGCCTCGGCAGGCCTCGGCTGGCGCTTGCTTGGCGACAACGGCCCGGCCAGTCCGGCTCGGCCACTCGCGCACTCCCGAGGCCGAGCGCGGCCGCCAAACTTGGATCGGCTCTTCCTTCCTTCCATCCGTCGCGTGGGCGTCGATCGATTTATCGATCGACATTCGACCCTGCGTCGCCTCGAGCTGCGGGCGGGTTGAGAGGAGGAAGCCATGGCGGCCTGTGAAAGGTGAAAGGTTGGGGAGCTGCCTGCAATGCGAGGAAACGGCATGCACGTTACGGTTACGTTTGTGCGCAGGGAGTCTTCAACGTTGACGACGCCAAGGCGATCGCTACGTTCGTTCGTAGTTGCATGGCCTCGCCCCGGGCCCCGATCCCAGCATCCAATCTTGCGAGGGACGAGGAACGGAGGGAAGAAAGGACAAGGGAAGAACGGGGTGGGTGACGAGGATGGAGGCGGGAAGGGGAGGCGGGCGTAAGGGCGAACCGACAACATCACATCGTCTCAGAGGTCATCACTACGCCCTCGGACGGGCCCGACGGACGGACGGGGCTTCGAAAGCACATCACCTTGCGTCCCTGGAGGCTGTGGGTGGAGGCGGTGGGTGGAGCGAGCGGGAGCGCGTGACGGGCGGACGAGGGACGCGTCCCGACGCGACGTCGCCGGAGCCAACCGGAGCATCGGTTAAGACCGATGGGAGCTGATGGCGCCTTCTCCGGGACTTGCTTTTCGCTTGCTTTTCTTTCTTCCTTCCTTCCTTTTCTATCGATGGCGCTCTTCTTCGCCTTCCCCGGATTCTCTACGGGCAGCGGCAGCGGCCGTGCAGTAAGAGCGATACGTGCGACTGTCCGTGCTGTGCTGACTGGAAGCAACGAACACGCGAGGAAAAAGGGTGTTTAGCTGGCAAAATGGTTCCACCAACCTCGGGACGTCGGTTGTGGGTTGCGGGTCGTGCGGGCTCGGAAAGGGAGGATGACAACAAGGACGGTGATCGGCGTGAAGGTGAAGAGAAGGAAGTGCAATGCGCTCGAATGGTCAAGCCGCCTCGCCTCGTGTCCTCCTCTCCTCTCCTCTCCTCTCCTGGTCGCAAAAGTAGTGCGCCTCCCGACGGAACACGAGTTGGGCGCTGTCGCTGAGATGGAAGGAGGTTGTCGAGCGGTGTTCTACTAAGGAGCGAGCGAGGGAGCGAGAAAGAAAGAGAGGGAAAGAGGAGCCGTCGCTAGGCTACGCTACCGAGCGTCCCTCCTCCGCTTTTGGTCGTCCTCGTCGTTCTCCTACCACAACAACATACATCATCGACACCGACCTCATCCACCCTCGACCACCACCACCACCCTCACCCTTGCCCCACCTGTCCTTCCTCCGCCGGCGGAACCCCCTCGTACAGGCCACCGTGTGCCCCTCCTTTGTCGACGCCGCCCAGGCACGCCGAGTCTCCCACCTCGAGCCTGAGGCAGTGCGAGTCACAACCCCCATAGCGGCGCAGACAACGTAAACAACAATAACACCTCGCCCCACCGCCCCACCGGCCCTCGACAAGCAACGCCGAACGACGCAGGCCGACCAATACCACAACACACGGATACCTTCGACATACAAAGCCTCTCTCTTGCATTTTCTCGCTTTTTTCACACCTCTTCACACTTCTACGGCCGTCTATGTCTTACCTCTGATTATTTCACGATCGGTACCGCTTACCTCTCATATGCAAATACCCCCCTTGTCCCGACCCCAACCCGACTCGGCCTGTACCGCCCCCACCACGCTCTCCTCGCTTCTCACAAACAATACAACACCCGACGCCATTCCACGTCCCTCTGCCCCTTAGCCGCCTTTTTCCCCGTCTCTCTGCTCTCTCTCGTCCCACAACACATTCATCCCTCCAACACTCTTTTCGTCCCCGGCTTTCTCTCGTCGTCCACATCAATCCACTGGCCACCACGATTTTTTTTCCACTCCGTCACCATGTATCGATCTCGCACGACACAATCCTCGTCCCAAACAGCGACCGCTCTGGCTCTCTCCTCCGTCGCCGCTTCGGCGGCCGCGTACGCCGCCTCTTCGGCCCACTATGCCTCCTACACTCAGCAGTCAGCTAGCACGCTCAACCGAGGGCGAGAGACGCTGGGCTCCCTTGATGCCAACATTCTCACCACCACCCTTCCCTTCCGTCCCTCTTCCCCAACTGCCAAGCCGACGTCCGGCAGCATGCCATCCTCTTCCTCCGCTGTCCCCTCCACTGCCACCGTCCATCTTGAAAACAAGTACGCCAAGTCGAGGACAGCCAGCGTGAAGGGAAAAGGGATCGCGAAGCGGTCCAGTACGACCGGCGAAGCCGTCGACGTCAGCAACCCCGCTGGTCGTGGTAGCGAACATCCGACACTGCCCCTCCCCGCCTCTTCGGAAGCGCTCAGAGAGGCGGACACGGAGCCTGTCGAACCGTGAGTGGGCCGTCCTCTCTTCCTTTGTCCTCGTCCGCTCGGCTTCGCCCACCACGGACAACGGGGCGGCGGTCGTCTTTGTCAGTGCGCGTCGAGACGCGTCAACTGCGGCCTGATCGGTGCCTGGCGGGCTTGTTTCCAGGTGACCGACGCTGACCCTGCCTCCCCTTCTCGCCCACCCACTGTTCCTTGCCCCCGATCCCCTTCCTGAAAAAAAAAGACCGCTTCTTTCTCCGACCGGTATTGACTCGACTCTCCAGGCCGCTTTCTCCGCCAAGCATTACCAACTCCTTGACAATTGTAGGAGGTGGGAGCGCTATGCGAGCAAAGTCAAGGCGAAGGTGAGAGGGGCGCGTGGCCACGTCCAATGGATCAGGTCCGTCGCTGAGAGAAGCTGCACCTCTGTTCTGCTTTCTTTTCATGCGGCTCGGCTTCCCTCTCCGCCGCACATACCCTTCCGTCAGGCCGATGCTCTAGAGGCCGAAAACGGTCGTCTCCGCGCTCTAGTAGCCCAGCAGGAACAACAAATCCAGTCGCTGGTCGAAAGCAGCACGAATTTCAGCATGCTTGCCGACGTAGAGCAGACGGATCTGTTCGCCGATCACCCGGGCTTTGTCGCCATGTCGAGCCCAAAACCACGCTCACGACCCGCTTCGGTCGTCTTCTCAATAGGCTCTGCTGGCCCACTAGCCGCCGCCGCTCCCGGTCTGGAGCTCCATCAGTCCAGGCGGTTGCTCCAGTTCCACGCCCATTCGTCTTCCAGCTCGAAGAAGCGCGATAGCCAGAGTTTTTTAGCAGACATGGGCGGTGCTTCGCGCGAGGACAGCAGCTGCTGCTCCAAAACGCTTTGCGATCACGAGCAGTTCGACCATCGCGGCGTCGACAAGGGCGTCTCGAGCAGTCCGGCTCGCAGTAGCTACTGCGAGAAGCGCCAGAGAGAGGAGGGCGAAGAGGTGGAGGAGGACGAAGCTGCGGACGCGGACGTCGAGATGCAGCTCGCCGCCGCGTCCGGTTCCGGTTCAGGGCCGCGACGGTTGGACGGCTATTTCCCGTTGGACAAGCAGACTGTCAGTCCCGTCACCGCCGCCGTGTCCGCCCTCGGCATCGGGCGCAGGTCCTGCGCCGCGAACGACAGCGGCGGAGAGAAGGAGAGAGCACCGAGGTTGAACGGGCTAAAACGTCAGAGTCCGTCGGCGTCTGATTCGACGTCGTCTTTGCCGACGCAAGCCCGCAAACGTAGGTCCAAGACCAGTATCGGCTTGGCCGCCGGTGCCGGTGCCGGTGCCGGGGCCGGGACCGGGACCGCTGGCGCTCTCGGCAACGGGTCGCCTCCTACCCTCAGATCGAGAGCGGGCTCGACGGCGAGGAGGCCTCCATCCCGATCCGGGCCCCGCGCGTCGGGCGGAGCGCAGTCTCTAGGTCGGGCAGAGGGACGTAGGCTGAGAAGCGGAAGCGTGCATGGCGCGATTCCCCAGGTCAAGGACGACCTGTTTAACGCGCCGTCCCCGAGTCTCGCTCCGACCACTCAGTCGTCGGGTCTTCCAGGCTTGGCGACGGCGCCGACGGCGGCGCCGACGTCGACACCGGCGTATGCGTCCGCGGACGAGATCTTCGACGAGGAAGCCTACAACCAACGCGTCGCCCACCGGCGCCTTTATGCAAAGCTCAAGGAAGAGCTGACCAGTGACGAGCTGGCTAAATTCGAGAAATGTGAGTTGGGTGGCACAGAAGGGGGACTCTTGGCTTCGTCCACCGCCGCGTTTTCGTTCTCCCCTCTCGCGTTTGCTTCTCTTTCACCGCCGGTCAAGGTTCCTGAAGTAGAAGTGGAAGGTCGCCGGCTGACGCGCTCCTCCCTGTCCGTCCTCTCTTCTGTCCTTTCCGCGGCCTCTTGCTCCCTTCCTCCGGCACTCGGACGTAGACGTCCACCGCTACGACGCGTTGGAGATTCCCCTCGACGGTCCACGAGGGCTTATCAATAGAGTCAAGAAGCTCTTGCTCCTTACCGACCCCACGCTCCAACATCGTCCGGCTCAGTACAAGCTGCGCAGAAGCCTAGCGAGAGAGTTTGAGGCCGTCGTCAGGATGGACGTTTGAGGCGCCTGGTCTGGTCGGGGTCGGATTTCGCGTATCTGGTCTTGTTCACGTTACATCTGGTCGTGCGAATTGTATCTGTGTGCTTAGGCGCTGGAAGTCTGGTAGCTTGCGATGCTCGCTCGGGCTGGGCAAGCCGTGGCAGAGTTGACCGATCGGCGACGTCCGTATTTCTGGCCGCCATCCGGGAAGTGAACCGTGCGCGACTGCAAGGGTCGATGTGCCGGCGGCCCCAATCACTTCAGTGAACTACGACTCCCAACCGCCAAGAGCATCCCGGTTGGCTTCCCTGGTTTGGCTCGTTTATGCTGTCGACGCCGCCTCTTGCTTTGGTATCCAGACTCGCCCGACCTCCCTTCTTCCTCTCCACCCCACCCTTGTCCACGCTCGCCGCTCTCTGCCGCCCACACGCGCGCCTGCTCGCCTGTTTCCACACCCACTCTTATTCTACTATCACCACCATGTCCGTACCCCCCCAGTCGCTCAAGGCCAGGTGGACGCCCCTCCGCCTAGGCTCGTCTCCTCTGCTCCAACGCTCGTCTCACTCCGTCGGCGTCGTCGGCGACAGGGCGTACATCTTTGGTGGAGAGAGGGAGGCGAGGACGCCTGTCGGCGCCGAGCTGCTCGTCGTCGGGTTGAAAGGTGCGTGCGTGACATGATATCCCCCCAGCGTAGCCATCTCTTGGGCTCATCCCTTGACATTTCTTACCCCACCCACGCCCCTTCTCGTCGTCTGCCAATCGTCCGTCCATTCCCTCTACCGTAGACGACTCCCTTCGCGTTCTCCACCCTTCCGGACTTTGGCCCAGCCCCAGGGTGGGCGCAGCGACGGCCGTGCTCGACAAGCACATCTACCTCTGGGGCGGTCGCGGGGGACGGGAGATGACGCCGCTCTTGGGGGAGGAGGAGGATGGCTTTTGGAGATTTGATACGGAAAGCGAGGTTTGGGAGAGATTGGAAGGAAAGGCGAAAGACGAGGCGCCGGAGGGCAGGAGCTATCATACCATGACTTCGGACGGCAAGGTGAGTGAGCGCTGTTTTGGCCTTGTCTGACGGATGATGGAAGGCGGTCGGATATTTTCACGTAAGTAACTCTTTTCCGCCGACTGGTCTCCTCTGATTCACTTTACTCCTTTCCTCACCGCCAGGAAACCCTCTACGTGCACGCCGGATGCCCCTCCAAGGGTCGTCTCTCGACTCTGCACTCCTTCCATCTCCCCACCCAAACCTGGCGCGCTCTTCCTTCCGCCCCTGACCCCGCCCGCGGTGGCACCGTGCTCGCTCACTTGCCCTCTACTTCGACCCTTGCTCGCTTCGGCGG
Organism: Peribolospora baueri; assembly: GCA_029717555.1. NCBI lineage: Eukaryota > Fungi > Basidiomycota > Peribolosporomycetes > Peribolosporales > Peribolosporaceae > Peribolospora > Peribolospora baueri. The sequence continues at coordinate 260,713 of JAMDHS010000019.1, forward strand.
CTTCGCCGGATACGAGCTTGGCCCTGAGAACGGAGGCGGCCTGGACACGTTCGACATCCCCAACGCAAGCTGGAAGACGGTCTCTCCGTCATCGGATGCTGCCGGCGAGGCGAATCCAGACAAGAGGAGCGTCCAGGCTCTCGTGGGAGTCGAGCAGCCGTTGATCGGCGGAGGAGCGACCGTTCGTGCTCTGATGTGGCATGGCGAGAGCGGACCCGCCCCGCCTGAGCTTGGCCATGCTGGTGCAGGTGAGTGAACTTTTGTTCGTTGCGATGCTCGGCTCATTGGAGGAACCCCAGCTCATCATACGATCCTCCATCTCTTGCCGTCCTTTCCACCTGACCTTTGTCAAATGTTCGACAGGCCTTTTCCATTCAGACGTCTGGGTGCTCCTCTCCTCTCAAGAAGACCCCACCGCTCTCTCATGGCGAAAGATCGACCTCGACACTTCGGTGTCCCAACCGGAACCGCGTGGCTGGTTGGCCGCTTCGTCGTGGCACGACGGCGTGACGGGCAAGTGGAGGGGGGTCATGTTCGGAGGTCTCAATTCGCGCAACGAACGCTTGGCGGACGCTTGGGTGTTGGACATCGATCAAGGCAGCGCTTGACACGGGAGTGATTAAGTTTATGTGGCGCTGTCTGTCCTTGACGCGACCTGGCTAGCTGTTCGAGTTCTCACTGAATGCAAGAGCAAGGGCGCGGGTATGCGTGCATGGACAAGACGGCCCTGTCCGAGAGAATACATTGCAATTACGAGTACAAATGATGTCGATGCCCAGCCGATCAGACAGCGGAGAGGGTCGCAGAGAGAGAGCGAGTCAGAACCGACTAAAGAACTACGGCTCCATATTCCTTCCTTCTTCGCCTATTATCCTTCCTTCCTTCTCCCAAACCTCTAACATCAACTTCAACCTCGTCGAGCTCGCTTTGGCCTGCTCCTCGTGCATCCAATCCGCCTGGCCCTTGCGGATGCCCTCGTCGAGAATGACACGGAAGACCTTGGACGCCTGTCGACCATACAGCTCGAGCAAGCGCTCGCCCGCTACCTCGATCGTCGTCGCTATCAACGCCGGCGTAAGCGCGTGCTCGGTGAGCGGCGGAGTGAGCGCACGAGCGAACCAGACCCAGATACGAGATGAGCGGAAGTACCATGGCACCCTGGCCAAGTCGGGAGGGTTGTGGGGCGACGAGGGTGGAGACGTCGGCAACGTTTGGAGAATGGCCGTGTAGAAAGCGAGGATACCGCACATGCGATCCGTGTATTGTACCGCAGTCTCGCTTTCGACGCTGTGTCCCAAAGACTTTCGATACTCCGCCTCGTCTTGCTTCTGAACATACCAGAGCAAGGGCGATAGACCGGCCGATCAGAAAATTCCGTTCTCACAACAGACAAGTGAAAGCGATAAGGACGGTGAAACGACGTCTTACCTCTTCCCTCGGAGGCAATAACGGCACGACCCAAGGGCATTTCTTAACCAAGCGCGACATAAGCACTGCGCCAAATTCCTGGTAGCCTTCGAGGAGGAGCCAGACGACAACCCGTGCGAGCGGGTACGCCGTCGATTGCTTAGCCGTCACCTCAGTTTCGGCTTGCTTGATGAGCGCTTTGGACAGATGGTTGCACACCCAAATGTAGATCGCTTCGTTCGCCTGCCGCGCCTGAGAGAGTACTTCGTCGAAAAACCTTGTCTGAGAGACGAGCAAAAAATGTCGAGCAAGAGAAATGACACCAGAATTGTGTGGAGTTAGGAGACACTGTTCGATATGCATCTCCACAGTCGTAGAGGGAAATATATAACGCCATATGAAGGGAAAGACGCGCACGATTCGAATGATTTCTTGCCGCGAATTGGTCAGCTGTCCGACTTTGGGCGTGATCTGGCGCTTGGCCGTAAAGCATTGCCTCTTCCAGATCGCGTTGTTCGCTACGGAAGGCAGCGCCCCAGTTTTGATGCTCTGGAAACCATGAAGCCAAGGAGAGGGCAGGACCGATCGAGTCAGTTATGAAAACAAATTGGGGACGCCTTGTTCCTTTCTCGAAAGCAATCAGTAAGAAACTCACTCGCATCTGCTTTCTCCACTCATCCCACTCTTTCCACGCTTCCGAGACCACCTCCTCTTGCTGCAAAAGCTTTCTGTTGGCGTCCGCGGCCTTGCTCTCCTTCTCCTCCTTCTTCTTGCTCGCCTCCGCCTCCATCCTCTTTGCTTCATTTTCTTCCTTTTCTTTTCGTTTCCTCTCCTCTTCCATTCGACGATTTTCCTCCGCTCTCATGGCTGCAGCTCTCGCCGCCGCTTCTTCCTCCCTCTTTCGAGCTGCAGCCAAAGCTTGCGCTCCTGCGCGCTCGGCAGCTTCACGCTCAGCCTCGACTTGCCGGATGGCAGCTTCGATGCCCTGAGACGAAAATATGAGTCACAACAAGTGAGCAGCATCTCCATGTGCCGAGCTTCCATCACCCTCGTGCACTCACTTCCCACAGTAACCGGTTGCGCTCCTCGAAGGTCTCCTTCGTTCTCCGCTCGTCCTCCTTGCGGCCCATTTCAAGCTTTTCGAGCAACTGTGTCACCTCCTCCATCTCCTTCTCCTCGGCCTTCTGTCGTCGAGTTCGGTGCTCCGCTTCGGTAGCTTCAGCCAGATCTGAAAGTGTGACGGCGATGGTATGCGCCCGAAGCTTGGCAGCGTTCTACAAAGCAGGATCGGGGATGTGAAGGACAGAGGAGTGAGAAAGCCAGAATACAAACCGACGATTCCCAGCCCAGAAAACTCACCCACGCTGCCTGCTTCCCCTTCGCATCCCTAACCTCCCATCCATCCAAAAGTTCAGCAAACCACTTTTGTTTTGTACGTCGTGAGCGAAGCGCGAGCGACGTCGTCGACGACTTGAGGATGCGCGATGTCGTCGGCGAATCAAGGTCTCCGCCGGAGGAAGAGGAGGAAGAGGCATATCCATCCACGCCATAGACCCCATCCTGACTGTCCGGCACTCCGAAGCGCATCTTGCAGCCGACGTGGGATGGTGGAATTGGGCGAAAGGTAGGTGTGCCAGGCGATGGAGGCCGGTTCAAGGTCACGGATACTTCCGCTCATATCCGCTCATATCCGTGGGGGCCTCCCATCGTCGATGAGCTTCTTTTTGGGATTCCTCCTCGTCAAGCTGTCCGCTGCCTTCCGCTTTCGATCGTTTGGCGCCCTTTCATCGCAGCCGTCATGGACGACGCGGCAGCTATATGGGCCTCGCCCGTCTCTCCGGTTCCGCCGAAGGACGACGACGTCTTGACCGTGGATCGGACAGCTCCCCTCGACGATGCTGCCCATGCCGACTTCGATGATGACGATTTCGGCGAGGCAACAGGGGCTGGACAAGCAGACGACGACTTTGGCGAATTCGGAGATTTTGAGGACACTGCCGCTGGTGATGCGAGTTTTGGGATGGACGAGCCAGGAGAGTTTTCTGGAGGGTTAAGTCCAATCGAGCCTGTTGGAGTGTCAAGTCCAATCGAGCCTGTTGGAGTGTCAAGTCCAATCGAACCTCCTGAGAGTCCTAGTCAAGTGGTGGTGACCGAAGACAGGTGCGCAAATTCTTCTGATTGGTGGAGATGAGAGTACTTTTTAATCGCCTTGCTTCCCTTTACGCTCTAACACTTCCACGTTAGCCGCGACATGTGGAAGGAACTGAGCAAGCCTCCGACTGTGCGACCAGTGGACTGGGCTCGGTCGCAGACAAGACGAGACTTCTTGAGAGCGCTCGGCATCCCTGTCAATCTGGATGAAGTGAATAAGCTTTCCGTTTTCTGTCGTTGTCGTGATGACCGGCCGTGCTTAACCCTTGGGTCTCTCCCCCGTCACAGCTTTCTACCAAATCCACTCGCGCTCGCGCAGGCCTGCCTCCCCTCAATCTCGACTCGGCATCTTTACCTGCAACCTCCCCCCGCCCATCAGCACCGTCGTCATCAACCACCGACCAAAGTCCAAGTTTGTCCCGCTCCCAATCCCTCAATGCTCATCCTGCCCGGAACGACTCTGGTCGGTCGTCCCCTCGCCATCGCAAAGATGATCTTGGACTCGGCCCTCCGCCCGAATTCGACAAGGAGAAGGCGGAGAAACTCACCGGTTTGAAGGAAGGCGAGTGTCTGAACTAACACAATATTCCCGAACCAGCGTTTTGAAATGGAAAATTTTCCGTTGCTGAGACTTCTTCACGATCGGCTCTATCTACGCTCTCCCACAGACTATCTCTCCCTCCAATCGCTCCGAACGCTCACCAACATCCACCGGGAGATAAGTGCCTTGACAGCGTCGGCGAATGAGGTCTTGTCCTACCAGCTCCAGCGGCGAGACGCGCACGCTCAAGATGCCGAGACGTACAATCGACTCATCGCCGATCTCGTACACGGCGCGGCTCAACGGCTGAGCACCTCCGGTAAGAAGGAGGACAGGCGCAACACGACCTTCGGAATCGGGCAGGGTAGTATGAGAGGAGAGGGGAACGGGACGGGAAATGGAGGTGTGTGGAGGAAGGGGAGTGGCAAGTGGCACAGCGGCCCGAATACCCCCAGAAGAAGTGGCACGCCCGCGCCCCGATGACGTCGTGCGAGCGCGCACCCGCTTGTCTCGACAGAACTTGCACGATGGTCGCGTACGCTCTTTGTATTCTAAGGCTTTTTACACTGACTGGTCGTCCCCCTCCCTCGCATACCATTGGGGGATTTTTGCTCGGAGGCCCTCAGGAAACGATGTTGACATCCCCGACGGACCCCCCCTCTCCTTTCCCGGCGTCGTGTTTGAGTTTGGGTTGGATTGCATCAGGAAGACGTGCATAGAACAGCTTGCTTGACGCCCACATCTCATCGCCGAGGGCTGTGCGAGCGATGCCTCGAGTCGGATGGCTGCCCTCGATCGTCGTACCCATATCTGCGCTCTCGACGTCTACCGTCGTCGTACCGCTCGTACCGCTCGCGCGCTCGCCGAACGCCGTCTCCATCCCTGCGATCGTCTCTACGCTCATACCGATCATACCGCTCTCGCTCCCTGCGACCGCCGTCTCCGTTCCTGCGATCGTCTCTTCGCTCGTACCGATCATATTCCCTGTCCCTGTCCCCGTCCCCGTCCCTGTCCTTCTCCCTCTCCCGACGCGAATCGCGCTGCCGTCGGTCGGTCTCTCCAAGGTCGAAGACGAGATCGTCTCCTCCCACCGCTCCGCCTCTACCCCTCCCACCACCACGATACGCCCCACCAGCCTCCAAATCCTTTCTCCCTCCAAAGTCATCGCTCTCCTCGTCAGGACGACCGCGTCCCCCACTCGTCGGGACAGGCTTGGAGCTTGGTGGAAGGCCTCGGCCGCCGGTGCGCTTGCGCAACCAGTCTCCGTGGAGCTTGGATACCGATTGTGAACTACGAGGATGCAAAGAGACGGTGAATGGAATGGACCATCAGTCGATGGAAGCAAAGCACATAGGGTGGAGTGGAAAGACGCACAAGTCGACCCAGATTCGTCGGTCATCGACAAGGACGTTTTGCATTTTGAAATATGCCTGTGACGCATGGAATAATGGGCAGGAAGGAGGCCTTGGATCGGTCAACGTCCTGCCGTCCCTCCTTCAGAAAGGGAAATCGAAAGGGCCAGAGCACCCACCATCTCTGCGTCCTCTCGCCTGTCAAACTCAATAAACGCATACTGCAATGAATCGCCCGTCTTCTTGTCCTTGATGACCTCGCAGCTCATGATCTTTCCAAACCTCGAAAATATGAGCTCTAAATCTTCCTCTCTTGTGACGGGGTTGAGTTTGCAGACGAACAAGACGTTCTCCGGAGGTCTGACCTCTGCGAAAGGGAGGTCGCCCACCATCTCCAGCGTCAGCGCCGCCGCGTTCGCTTCGCGTAGACGCCGCTGGCGCTCCACTTCTTCTGGAGGAAGATCCTCTTCGACTTGTTCTTCGTCACCGATGCGAATCGTTGATCGCTCGAGGGGAGGAGAGGGTGAACGCGAAGGCACTTCGAGGCCTTCCGGGTCTGGATATGGGTCATCTGTAGAGATCAAAGGGGAGGCCAGGAGATGAATAGCGCTCGAAAAAGACGTTCAAAAAAAAGCTCACACGAGATGAGATGGAGGAAAGGCTCACCAAGGACGATAACATGCCTGATCCGAATATCCTGCAACGGTCGGTCCTGCTGATCCGTGAACGCCTGATTGATCTTATCCAACGTCTCCTCTCCCTCCACGACGTGTCCAAACACTGCATGCTTCCCATCCAAATACTCGATGTTATCCGCGAGAGTGATGAAGAACTGCGAGCCGCAGCCGCCTTCGTCCTCCTCCCCGGATCCAGACACAGCCATTGACACCGTGCCTCGGGAGCCATGCTTGAGTCCCGTTCGCAACTCTGGCGCAAAGTAGCGACGAGAGGGACCAAGAATACGACCCCAGATCGACTCGCCTCCAGTACCCGTGTCGGTTGGGTCGCCAGTCTGGGCGAGGAAATCTTTCTGAACTGCGAGCCGACCAACATGATGCGAGACGGAAGGGCTCAGTGAACCGAGCTCAAGAGCTCACCAGTCGCACCGCACTTGCCTTCTCAAAAATCAGGAATCCAGCGGACCATTGCTTACCATTGAAAAAGTTGTTGTGGTTGTAATAATAGACCTTGCAGAGCTTGAGGAAGTTCTCGCACGTCCTCGGGCAGCGCTCCGTCTCGAGGTCGATCTGTGCGCGCGGCCGCCACGTTCACGTGCAAAGAAGACGCGGCGCGATGAGCAAAGACACAAAGAAGGGCTGGAAAAAACTTATTTGGCACTCACGACAATGTCACCGAGGGAGGTCTCAAGTAGGACGGACATCGTGGATGGCAGTGGCAGTGGCGAAGGAGGTCGGAATCGACCGACCAACCGATCTGTCGTCGACCACTTCAGGCTCTCACTCGACCTTCGATCACCCGCCTCGCTGCGGCAGCCCTGGCCGCAGCATAGCGCACCTTGCTCATACGAGCTACTCGTTAACCTCGAAGGACGAGTGCCCTAGCTATTGCTAGGAACAGAGGCTTGTATGTGAGAAGAAGCGTGGAGAGCTGCGTGCTCGAGCTTGAGAGCTGGAAATGTACGTGCGTAACGCCAGTGGTGGCTTTGGAGGAGCGAGCGAGACCAGTGAAGGCGTTCTCTGTGCACAGTTCCATTGCGTGCCGATCTCGTGACCACTTCTCTCGCCCAGCTCGAAGCCAACCTACCTTCTCCACACGACCCACGATATGGCCACCTCCGCACGCAGCTTGATGGCAGCGGCCTCAGTGGCCGCGCTGGCGTACACTCTCGCAAAGCTGCTCGTTCCCGCGCAGACCTACGACGGCTTTAGGGTACTCACATCTCCACCTCCTCACCGCGCCAGTCCTTCCCCTTGGAGCCGGGCCATCAAGAACGTCTACGACGAGGACACCGTCTTCCCTTCCCCTGGTGCGTACGACGAGTTCCCCACGGCCGAGGGAGGAGGCGGGTACACCAAGTTCTGGCTCTTTGGCAGCGAGTCGCCAAATACGCCAAAGGTCGTTTTTGTTCATGGCTGGTCCATGCCAGCCTTGGTGTGGAAGCGCCAGGCAAGAGCGCTCGCTGAGGCCGGGGCGCGCGTGCTCGTTTACGACCTATACGGACGCGGATATTCTTCTGCCCCTCCCGGGCCATACGACAAGCATTTGTACGTCAGGCAACTGGAGCATCTGTTGAACACGGTCGGTTGGATCACAGAGGATGAGGACGGGAAGAGGACGAGCCCGGAGATCAACATCGTCGGACTCAGCATGGGCGGCGGCATTATCGCTGCGTTTGCTGATAGCCACGTCGGGAAGGAGAAGGCGAATATCAAGAGTTTAGCTTTATTGGCCCCTGCAGGCCTGCTCAAGGTGGGTCGTTTAATGAAGAGGGGGAACAGCTAAAAGTCCAGTCGTGATAACTTCTATCGCCGACCAACACGCTCATCGCAATTCACAATACCATCCCCTTGCTCTCTTAGACCTCGGAAATTCCCCTGTTGGCTCGACTTGCTAGCCTGCCCATCGCTAGCGATTTCTTCACGAGCTTTCCCTTCCGAGTGAGTGTTCCGCCTTTCGTTGACCTCAGTTCGCGGTCTTTCCTCCCTTGAAGGCGGTGCACCAAGTCGGTCTTTCTTACCTCACTCTTTGTATCTCTCTCCCCTCCCACCGCTTCTCTCACAGTTTATCCTTGAGAAGACCATCCTTACACCGGCAGATCAAATCTCCTCTCCCATCTCTCGGTCCGCCACGCACGACGAGCGCCCACAAGAAATTGCGTCCTTGAAAGCTAACGACGCGGCGGAGATGCAGAAGTGCGTGGCGCTGCAAGCCTCCCTTTTGCCCGGGTATATTCGGGCGTTGCTTTCAAGGTAAGCTCACAGAACAGATCTGAGTCGGCAAGTTTGAAATTCATCTCGCATGCCTCTTTTGCTTCGCAAAAAAGCGTTCGCGTCGGCCCTCTCAAAGGAGAAGAGAAAGCTTACAGCACGATAGGCGAGCGTCTGGAGTTGCCGGTGTTGGTAATTTGGGTGAGCGAGCGAACCTGGAAGAACGCCTTTTCCTTCTTTTCTCCTCCTCGTTTTTTTTTAGCAAGATCACGTGTTGCCAGCGTTTCTCTGACCTCTCGTTCCCTCTGTACCCGCGCCCTTACCTCTTCCTCGGTCAGGGTACCGCGGACGCCACAGTGCCTTATTCCGTCCACCGGCGACTCATCGATCGCATCCCCCGCCTCCGTACCTCTCTATCCTCCCCATCCTCTACTGGACCCGGATTGGCGGCAGAGAAAGCCGAAGGCATATCCTCTGTCTCTCCATCACATGCTTTCAAGGACCAGTTCGTCACAATCCCTCAAGCTGGGCACGACCTGCCCATCGAAGTCAGGAAGGAGGTTCAAGCCGCCCTGAGAGATTTCTTCGGTTTGCCGCAGGAGGAGGACAACGTGTGAGGGTGCAAACGGAGGGATTTGTAAATTGGCGATCCCGAACATGGGTGGCATTTTCCCATGTCCAGCGCCTCCGGTCTCGGCAGCAAATTCTGCTGGGTTAACATACCTGCTGCAGAGGTGGGGCAGAAGGGACGTGGAATATGATGAGTCTTTGTACATAATCAGGCGACCTTACAGCGTCCTATTCTTTCGCGGCGTGAAGTAGATGCGAACAGTGTAGGTTGAGAGGATTGGGGGATGGTGTATGTCTTTCGCCACCCGGCACCAGAGTTAACGCTTTGAGATGACGGAAGAGCACGGTATATGAGATGAGTCTAACTCAATAGCCAAGACCAGATAGATAGGTTGTCGACAGGCGCTACGACAAAGTAAGGTGAGGAGGGACGATAAGCCAAAAGCTCCTCCACCAGAACTGGACAACATGGGGGTATAAGAGCATACAAGGAGACCGAGAACAAGAACAAGAACATTTGCCCTCCCCTCAACCTCTTCACCTCCCAAACGGACCGCCACGGCCGCCACCCAACCCGACCATCCGCCCAATACCGCCGCCGCCGCGTCCAAGTTTGCTTCCCTGCCCTCGGACGCTTACTGAGGAAGGGTCTTGTACGGCATGCGGGTTGGCCTTGATGGGGGACAGATTTAGGGGGAGGCCCATCGAGGGGTCGAAGCTTACCTGCGAAGGAGAAAGCAAGGTCGAGAAGACGGTCAGACAATCAGTGAGCAACAAGATATAGCGAATCATCCGATCAAAAAAGCGAGACCGCGTAACGCACATCTGCAGCGTCCCACTTGAAAGTCTGAGCCGGGGCGGCCTTTGCCCCACCAAAAATCTTTCGCTTCTTTTTCTTCGGCTGTTGAGACTGCGCATCCTCTTGGATGACCGCGGTCTCATCCGCTTTCTTGTTGCCTCCGCTGTCGTCGTCGTTGGTATCGTCGAGTTCGATGGGCGGACCCAAAGCGGCGGGGACTTCTTCCTCGTCCCGCTCTGGCTCGGTCCTGGCCTCGGCCGGAGGTGGAGGGGATGGACGACGTTTCACACTTGCATTCTTCGTCGAGCGAGGCTTCGAAGCCTTCGGCGGCTGAGCAGTCGGCGCGACCGTTTTGGGGGATGCGTGCTGCTGTCGCATATTCGTTGGATTCGCCTTTGATGGCTGGACGTCTTCGTCAACGTGGGGAGAGGCAGGCGGTCTAGGAAAAGCGTGTCGTTGGGTATTCGCGCTCGCTAGCCGTGCCTTGGTTCAGCCAAGAAGGAAAGGGACAAAAGGGTCAAAAAGGGCTGAGCCTCGTTTCAATCTCCTGCACGTTCCGAAAGTACCCACTTTGAGGTCTTCGATTTCCTCCTCGAGCATCTGCTTCTCCGCCTCCCATGCCCTTTCCAACTCGCGCCTCTCCTTTCTCTGCTTCTTGATCTCCGCATCCTGATTATCCTGAATCGCGCTGAGCTCCTCCACCTCTTCCCTGAGCTCCTCCACCTGTCTGTTCAACTCTCCGTCTTGCGCCTTGTGTCTACGTTTGACGTCCTTTAGCTCAGTTCGGGCCGCTTGGAGTTCCTCATTGAGAACATCAACATCGCGAGTGCTAAGAGCATTGTCGAGCTCGGCCTGCAAGTTGTTGACTGCCTCAGAGAGCTCGAAAATCTCCGCCTGCGACCGTTCCCGGGCAGTCAGAGCCAGTCGAACGGCAGATCTCGCCAAAAAGGATGAATGCGGGTGTGTACTCACATCCTTCTCCTCAACAAAATTATCAAGTTCGTACCCGCGGTACTGCTGATAGGTCGCCTCGTTTCGTGCGAGAACTGCCGCGTGTGGGGCGCAGTGAGTTCTGGGAAGGCGCCTGGAGCAAAGCAAACAGGCCTCCGAACAGCGAAACTCACCGATCTCGACGTTGGCCTGCGTCGTCTCCTCCGCACGCCCGAACCTATCCACAAGCTTCTCGCATTGAGACAAACGAAGCTCGAGAGCTGCCAGATGAGCGTCGGAGAGGTCCTAGTTGTAGCCAAGAATGCGCCGAGGCAGTCCGACCGAGGATCAGATTGGAATCGCTCTACCTTTGTTTATATGCGTGACAAAGGGAGGGATAGCCAGCCACCACAAAACCCACCTTGCGAAGACCCTTCACCTCTTCCTCAAGTCTTCTGTTCCTATCCGCTTCCAGATCCATGCGCCTGATAGCTGAGCGTCGACCGAGTAGTGCAAACGCCCACGTTGGTCGTGTGCGTCTTGACGCTCCTTGGAGGCAGAACGAGCGTGCACACCTCGATCACACGCGTGGTGGGTCCGCGTATCGCCGAAGGGGCGCGTCGCGCGCCCGGGCGCGTAAATTTGACGTGGTGCGCGGCCAACCCTTCCTGGGCGACCTCCACGACGTATCCCATCCGCCATCTTCATCGTGGGTCAACAGCACTTCGAACGACTTCAAGCAGTTCGGAAGGGGGCCTCCTCCCATGTCTCCTTCTTCTCGTCAAGCCAAGGGCCGGGGGAAAGGAGACACCCCGGACCCGCTTGCTCGCGTCTCCTCCTTGTGGGGCTACCTCGGCCGCGAGCTCGACTCGTTTTGGCGCGGAGTCAAAGGCGAAACGGAGGTGAGTTGGCGAGGAGGACCGCTTTTTATTTCTCAATAATAGGTAATTGATCCTTTATCATCCATTTTGTCTTCTTGTCTGCCAGTTCTCCAAGCGCAAGCGTGACAACCGCCCAGCCCAGCCTGGAAGGAGTGCTAAGCGTCGACGACTGGATGGCGACGATCAGGGGCAATCCGTCAGTGATGACACAAGCCCATTCGATTCCTCCAATTCTCGTCTCTCGACATCGAGAGTATCTGCAGTGCAGCGTCACGTTGACCCGTTCTCTACGTCCCGCCCGCGCGTTTCCAACATCGTCTCCAACATCGAAAAGACCTATGGCGACCTTTCGAACGGCATCCTGCGCTCAGACTCCATGCGATCGAGGAATGGATCTGTTAGTGTTCAATCCAGGGGGTCTGTCGAACCGCTGGCAGACCAGAGCTGGGAGCGAGATGACGATATTAAGATACCAGGTGGGCTATCTCGTCGTCTCTCGTTCGCCATGCCCTTCCCCCCGTCCTTTGGATCCTTCAAATCCACGGTACTGGGTTTTGGAAAGTTGTCAGGCAGCGCAGACGGGAATTTGGCCAACGGTGGAAATACACAGCGACAGTCTCGGCCCAACCCAACCACTGGTGAAGCGCCGGCGCGGACAAACCGGCGCCATGCCCGGTTGGTCCGCTCTGTGAGCGCTCCGAGCAAGGGCAAAGGCAAGCGCCAGGCAGGCGAGGTGGAGGCGGGCGACCACCCATATGTCGACGCGGGTCTCGGTGGGACCCTGGATCTGGTGGACGAGGAAGGTCACGAGCATTCAACCGCCGAATCGAGCGTCCGCCTGGCGGCAAGGGCTATGAATGCGCGTGCGATTAAGGAAGAGGAGGCAGAACGACGACGGAAGGAGAAGGAAGCGGAAAGGAAACGAGAGATGGATCGGAGGAGGATTGAGGAACTGGAGAGGGAAGTAAGAAGGCTGAGGGAAGAGGTGAGTTCCATCTCTTGTGTGGCGTCTCATAGATGATACTCATTCTCAATTCCCCAATCCGCGCAACTTCATAGTTGAGCGCCCGCTCTATCGCACCAATGCCTCGCCGAACGACCTCTCAGAGTACACCCATGCCCAACTCGCCAACTCGACAGTCCTCGTTTGCACCATTCTTTTCGTCGATGCTAGCCTCCTCTACGCCCCTCGCCGTTCCCTCAGGATCCGGTTTTCCACCGCCACCTCCACCACCTCCGCCCCGTCCAGAAGGCTCCCCTCTCTCCTGGGCTTCTCAGATCCCTAATCGCGATCCGGCAGAAACAATGTACGCCCAGGCGCGCGCCCGCCTGCGTCCTACTCCCCCCAAGCGTGCTAGTCACCTCACTGGGCCGTCAGCCTCGTCCGTCCCTCCGCCGAAATTCCTTCATCAGGGCGTAGCAACCGTCGGTATGGGAGACGTGGACATGGACAGGTTTTTGGAGGAGCTCAAGAGCGTCAGGTTGAAGCGGTCTGCTCCTACCGATGCGAACGCTTATGAGGAAACTGGAAGCAGAGGTGATTTAGGCTCAGAGGCGCAGATGAGGAGGTTGGGGACGGGGTCGGGCCTGCAAGAGGAACACGAAATCCAGGAAGTATGGGATATGCCACAAGAGCGTCAGGAGGAAAGGGAGAGTTTCGCGGCTGCCAGTGGAGGTGAGGCAATGGAGGCGCAAGAACAAGTCGAAAAGGAAGCCTCCCGTGCGGTGGAGGGCAGTAAAAGCGATCATGTCGACCTTCTCCCATCTCAGGTGCTTGGTGGGGACCAAGATCTCTCTGCGGAGCCTTCTTCTCCCGAACTGCCACCCCCGCCTACCTCCATCTTCCTTCGCCCTGTTGACCCGCCCTCGCCCTCTCCGTCCCCCCGCAAAGTCTCCTCCCCCTCGCCGAGACGAAAAGCGCCTGAACCATTGGGCGAGGACGCGGAGTATGATCCACTTGGGTCACGGTCTAGGGAGACCTCGGCCCCCCTTCCTCCCGGGTTATCGCCGCGTCAAAGGACGCCTGGGCCGAAAAAGAGGCGGCCAAGGAGGGTCAGTCGAGCTCGTCACGGAGACGAAGGCGGGGACAGTCTGATGCTGGAGGGGGAGGGGGAGGAGGAGAGCCAGCGTGTCGGTGGACATGAGAATGACGAAGCGGCTTTTCAAAGCGGCCATCGCTCTCCGGCCTCCGACAAGCAAGGTCAGCCCGCCAGCGGTACCAAAGCGGATCTACTTCGAAGACCCTCCCACTCTCAGGACTCCCCTTATCGCCATAAGCCGGCTCGTCGAGTCTCTTCCTTCTCTTCCTTTTCCGCAACTCGGGTCTCATCGTCCGCGGGGACTGCTGGTATAAGGCCTGCTCATAGGCACGTAGCCAGTGGGCAGGAGAGAGAATTTCCTATTACTAGGGGACAATTCTCCGACGCTTTTCAAGACGATGAAGAAGCCTACAAGGACGACGACGACCTATCGGACGAGATCATCTCCACTGGCGTCCGCGCTGCCCAGCTCGCACTGATCAGCCCTGGTCGAAGTCCCGTCCAAAGCCCACGGAGGACCGAGAGCCCACGTCAATCTCCTCTGCGCCGCCGCTATAGTCGTTCTCGCGTTGACCAGCTTCACCAGCAGGCGGAAGAGGAACACGTCGACGACACCGACAGTCCCCCCAGCCTCACTTTCTCTGGCTCTGGCTCTGGTTCTGGCTCGTCTTTTACGAGCGCCACTGCAGGACAATTTAAAGGGATAAAGCCCGACCTTGGAGGCCGGTGGACTACTCCTCCTCCTATCGAAGAGCGCCCTCCGTACGGCGCGCAAAGGCCGAGACTCTCGAAGGAGTTGAGCGAGGCTAAATTTACAACCGCGGATGGGAACCGGGTCGCCGAGGAGGAGGAGGAGGAAGACGCCATCCTGCTCGTTAATCAGGAAGACTAGGAGAAGGACGGAAAGAAGCAAGACGATCGACATCTGTCCAGCTCCAATCAGAGCCAAGTGCCTACGCTGTCTCCTACCACGGAGGAGTTGACGTCCATGGACGCTAGGACGTAGATGACTGACATCGGATTCGTCTGTCGGTCACCTCGCCGCTGGTAGCCTCGCCCGTTCATGTGTTCCCCTTGTCATGTTTCGGAGGAAAACACCAATTTTTTTTTCAACTCGCACGGACCGTTTCCGCCGAATGCCGCGGACGAACCTCTCGGCCGTTCGCACCCTGTATGCGTTTTGGGGAGCTTCAACTTGATCTCGCTGTGGTGAGAGGATGGAATTGCCTTATCCGTCACTTCGACCGGACGGAGGATTTGCCCACTTAGTTGCGTTTGTTTGCCCGCATCCTCCCTCACTCAGTCGCGTCTGTCGCATAGACTGTTTCGTCTGCTGATTTACTGTAGTTTCTTGATGCTTCCTTTATATCTGGTCGTACTTGCATCTAATCTCTTGTCGTCCTTGGACAATTGAATCAGTAGGAACACCTGCTAATCCACTCTGAACGTGCGCTGATGACGCCTGGCGATCCTAGAAGCACTCTATAGCTCTCACTTCTTCCCGGTAGCCCTCTTCTTTCCCGTCCCGCCTCCATCTTGTCCGGAACCAGCTCCCGTGCCCGGTATAAACTCCCCGAGCTCGAGTGCGTCGCGGCCAGCTCGATTGATAAGTTTGAACCGGTCTGGGCCAAGATGAATACCGCCGTACTGGAATGGGAGCAGTCAATGTAATTACGAAGGTAAAGAGGAAGAGGGAAACGTGAGAAGGAGCGACAGCACTCGCACAAAGACCGTCCACTCTTGGTAACGGACGCGATGGCTCACCCATCTGGTAACCACAACGATTACGTTCATCACCTCCTGATGATACCCAAGCGATAAGATAGATGGAGACTGGTTAGTGCTCAATATAATTTACTGAGAAAGAGGGAAGACGGCAAGAAACAAAGGAGAACCGGGGAGCTATAAAGAGACTCACAAGTAGCTGCAGCAAATGAGCTAGCCGTCCGCCCGCAGCGGACTCGCCATCGTCGTCGTTGTCTGTACGCGAACGACGAAACAGACACAGTTTGTTCCAGGACGATGGCCCAGAAAGTCAGTTATGTCCACAATTTCAGAGTCGGAGAGGTAAGGAACTGCTAGACGGACGGAGGTCCGCTTACCCTTATGCACAACTCCACCTTTCCCTTCGCACACCCAAGCGTGCATGACCGGGTGTGTGGCCCTCGCTATCCGACGATCGGAGAGCAACTGGTTTAGCACGCATGGTACGTCGCTAGGGTCGTTGATCCGAGCAGCGTGGCCTACGAAGGTTGACTTGCGGTCTACAAGTGCGGGGGCAGACACGATGACGATCTGAGGAGAAGGGGATGGGGATTCAGATGGGATAACCAAGGCCAGAGGTGGATTATCGTCCCTTGATGTAAACTGCGTTACTGTTCCACCGGCGGACCTGGCAGATGTTGAGCCTGACGGTAGTCGAGACGACGCGGCGGCCGCTCTGGCTTCCTTCTCGTCCGCCACCTGCACGGCCCTCTCCACCCCCCTCCTCTCCTCCTCCTGTCTTCTCTTCTCCCACCATGCTCCCACTCTCTCTCTTGCCCACTCCACCCCCTCAAACACACACACGTCTCCTGCCCTCCTATCCACCGCCTCTGAGCTGATGTACGTGCGGAGAATCTCGCCGAACAGACCAGCGTCAACGCCGTGGGAGCCGATATAGCGGGAAAGGAGCTGGAGTTGAGGCGGCGACGGAGAGGAAGGGTAGCCTGGGGGTAGTGTGATGCTCAGGTGCATGGAGATCTCGTCGTTGGGATGGGGTAATGGCAGGGTGGTAAAGAGGTTAAATCTTATTTTTTCTCCCGGCTTCCAATTGTCCAACACCGTCGTCACCCCCAGGTCGTCATCCCTGCCAGAGTGTTCATTCTGCTCCGTTGAGGCCGCTGAGGAAGGTGATGGAGACCTAGACAAGCCTTGAAGCTTAAGAGCGTCGTCACCGTAGATAGCTTTGAGCGCCTGGAGCTCCTCAGCGATCTGCTGAGAGGAGACAGAAGATTCAACCGACTCGTCTAACTCCAGGCGAGCGATGAGTTCCGTCAGAGCGCTGTCCTCCGGGTTGCCGTCCAAACTGCCGTCCATATCCAGCTACCGCAAGATCCGTCAAGTCGGGGAGCGGCGACGGCCCGACGCCACGGAGGGTGAACTGTCGTAATAATAGCCTTCCTGTGTTTGGAGAAATGGAAGAAAGACTGGGACGTGCTCGGTCTTCGTCGTCGAAGGGTCTTCTTGCCTTCTGCCTTCACAAAGGACAAACGCAATAAAACACGGTCGTTCTTCGTAAAATCCTTCTTGGTTTCCGGCGCTCCCTATATACCGTTGCCTTCTTCTCACCTGCAAGAGAAAGCAGAACTTGGAAATGGTCTTCTCCCCCCAAAAGCGAGCGTCGGGCGACTTAACACGAAGGCAGTACGAACGCAGTGATCGGGGCGCCTTTGCTGCGGCAATATAGCTCCGCCTGGTC
Source organism: Peribolospora baueri (assembly GCA_029717555.1). NCBI lineage: Eukaryota > Fungi > Basidiomycota > Peribolosporomycetes > Peribolosporales > Peribolosporaceae > Peribolospora > Peribolospora baueri. Next base: position 277,731 of record JAMDHS010000019.1, read on the forward strand.
ACCGCCATCATCGTCGACAGAGACGTCTTCGACCATCATCATCCCCGTCGCAACGAGCATCATGCCGGTGAGGGCCTCCGCTCCATCTTCTCGTCGTGAAGAACCGAAAGACATGCTCACACGGAAGATGTCTTGCTTGCCAGGCCTACCACTCTGCTTACAATGACGCGCCGGGTGTCCGCGTCGTCGGCTCGATGAGCATCCTCCCCATCCGCACCAAGATCCGTGGTCCGGCACCCCCGCCAGGTGAGTATTGCAGTGGTGGAAAAGAGATAGTGTTATCGGAAAGGTTTGCCTATTTTGTTTGCTCATTGTTCTTCTTTGTCCTTCTTCCCCTCCTTCTGGGGTCCTAGTCAACCCGGAAGAGTTTGACATCGTGGACGAGTCACTCGACCTCTTTCGGGCAAACTCGCTTTTCCGCAACTTTGAGATCAAGGGCGACGCAGATCGGGTGAGTGTCGTAGGATAGTCGTTTGATCGCTTGGTTGCTCGCTCCCAGAACCCCTCATTCTCCCTCATCTGAGGATATCAATCGCGCTCGCTCTTCCTGCCCGCCCGGTTCTGATATCATTCGTCCGTTCTTTCCTTCACAGGTGCTCATCTATCTCATCCTCTTTATCTCCGAGTGCCTCACCAAGGTCGCTTCATTTCGTATTCCTCCCCCGCAAAACGAGGCGTTCAAGAACCTCAACACTCTTGCCCTCGACAACTTTGCCCTCCCAGGCGACGCTGGATTTCCGCTCAACTCGCTTTACCATGCCCCTGCGAATAGGATGGACGCCGGTGAGGCTGCGCGTCTTTTTATCTTATTTGTTCCCGTCTGTGCTTTATTGTAAAGGAGCCGGCAGTGACATTTCTGCCACGCTCTTTGCTTCGCGCTATTCACTTCTCTTCCCTTCAATCCCTCTTCCCTGCGCTCTGATTTTCTTGACTTTTGTCCAGACCTCCTCCGTCAATATCTCACCCAGGCGCGACAAGAGACGGCGGCACGTCTTGTTGAGCGCGTCTACGTCGATGGCAAGCCTAGCAAGTGGTGGATGGCATTCACAAAGAGGAAGGTACGTTCTGCCCGTCGGTTTTGCGCGTTCGCGCGTTGTTTCGCTCCACCGTGCTCGGAGGCTTATTTATGTCGAGCATGCGGTCCCCCGGACGGGCATTCTTCTCGGCAGAGACGGTCGCGGCGAGGAGATCTCCGTCGATCTCTTAGAGA